>JASDQU010501510.1:61567-87338 GCA_032191745.1 Picea mariana | reverse complement strand
TTGGGCCAGCATCCATAGGAGAAGGAAAGTTTCCAGAGGATATCATCCAAGCCATGTAATACGAGGTGACGTGGTCAAGGGATGTCCAGACATACGGGTAGAGTGAAAGACAGGGGTGATATTACCTGTGGGTGCCTTTGTAGAAGGTGAGCTGTACCCATCATGGATGCAATTCTTTCCAAGCCCTTATTGCCTTTATTCTTTCTTTTTTTTATTGTTTTTTCTTATTTATTTCAAGGTCTAACTAGAGGACACTGCCTTGGCGTGGTGACCAGAGCTGACAGTGTTACGCACAAGCACTTCCACAGAGATGATAAGGCTGGCTCGTGATGAGACCCCCTTTCCCTTGGCCATGCAACCAAAGGTCACTGCCCTGGCGTGGTAACCAGATAATGGCAATGTCATACTGCTAGGTACCCATGAACATAATGGACTAGCTCGTGATGAGACCTCCCATCCTTTTGGCTAGGTCTTGTTTTGTTATTTTTCTTAGGGTCCCTCTTATTTCTTGCTGAGAGGATTTTTATTGCCTTCTCAGGGATCCCTGGGCGAGGCATCTCTAGGTTTCATTTTTTATGGCTTTTATCTTTTACCAGCTGCTTTTACTTTCTGGGCCTTTAGTCCCTTCTTCCCACGAGATAAGGTGTAACCCCACAAACAGGTCATCCTAATGTCCGGACTAGGGGAATGGGGCAGATGAGTGGGAGATAAGATGTAAGAGTGATGATATGATGGGAGCGGATGATGGCCCTTCAAAACCCCCCAGTGGCAAACCAAAACCTATGNGTGGGTTAATGTAAGATCCAAGCAGTCGTTAGAAATAAAAGGAATTTGATGCATATATCTAAAGGTTATAATGATCAAATATGACACATACCATGATACCTGGACCAATTACCTCATGGAGCAAGAGTCTTCTTCGATACAAGTCCAAATCGAAGGTGATGGATGCTGCTGCTGCTGACAGGACAAATTTGATGAAGAAGAAGAAAGATGGGCCCTCCAGGGCCATGCTCAGGTCAATCCTGCTCTCGATACTCCATGTCTAGGACCTGTGGGCCTCGAGACATGATCTCCTAGTTATCCCTAGAAATCAAGGATAACAGGCTGTCCTTTCCTTGGCTGGCTGAATCGCCTAGACCCTAGCCGCAGTCATTAATCAACAGGTCGAGCCTTCCTATGGGCTGTGGTTGGCCTCTATCACTAGGTCGAGTCCTCATCTTGCTGCGGCTGGCCTCTATCACTAGGTCGAGTCCTCATCTTGCTGCGGCTAGGATCCTCCTAGCAGGCTGGGCCGAGCCTCTTCTATGCCTCGGCCTGCTCTCTCTTGGCTTCCAGCAGACCTCCTCCTCCTTTGGAACCTGCCCAAGACAAGAAAATTGCAGCAAAACTGAGGCTTCTTCAACCCCTCAGTCCACCGCTGGACTGAGGTCACCACACTTTCTCACCAAGCTGGCTGAGGCCACCAAGGATGCTCTACACAAGAATGAAATGTCACAATGACCTTATGTCCTTCTATACACTTCTAATGTTGAATAAAAGCCCCTTCACAAACTCAACATTGAATTAGAATATTTTAATGCTTCTTGTGGGTGTGAATCCCCAACACAAGCCCACAAAGCCCATCACCAAACCCATGAAGCCCCAACTTCATTCCAAGGGCGGTTTTCACCAAACGAAAAGTCCAATCTGGTGCCAATGACGATTCCCACGTGCTCGACACCTAGGCCACTAGTGGGAATGCCTCCCGATGCTACAAAAACATCAACACAAGAAAGTGTGCATGAGTTCTCCATGATCAATAAGATAGACAAACAAGTGTAGAAGTGATTCTCCACAAGATGAGTTATGATTTACAAATGAGGAAAACCTCCTTTATATATACGAGACAACTGTTAGAGTTTAAGCTATTATTAGGTTTCTTTTCAATTTACTAGATAACCATAACATAGATAGGATCACTGAGAGAAACACAATCACAAGAGACACATCATTTATCCTGGGAAACCCTCATGGGGGAGAAAACCCAACAAAAACTTCCTTAATATAGATAGCCAATACAATGCCAAGACAATAAACCAAACACTAGAGAATATCCTCTCCCAAGTAATGCGCCTCTCTCTCTTCCTTCTTCTCCAACTACAACTACCAAACTTGCGCTCTGGATGATTGAATGAGTGAGTGAACAAATGAGTGGCTGGCTTCCTTTATTTATACAAACTGGTAGGCACTGAAAGGAGGTGTCTCTTCACTGGCAGGGCCGACTTGTCTTTCTGGGTGGTTAGAACCACTTTAATTTGCCTGGGGGCCGACTTCTCAATTTGCATATTACAATTAGGATTTGACCAATCCGCAAAAGGGGATTTGGTCATTTACAATGCTCGACATGATCAATCCACAAAAGGGGTTGATCTAATGAATAATACATCAATAATAAATAGAATACTCTTTGCAGTTACAATATTTCAACACTCCCCCTTAACAAGAAGGGTATTCTACAACATCAGGAGAGAGAGAGGGCAACATCATCAACAACATCTGGAACACTGACTGGCATATCTATAAATCATCAGAAGTTTTTCTCATCATCAATATCATCAACAACACAACACAAAGGTTGGAGCATCATCAACATCAGCACTAGGCTGAGAGTCTTCAGCACGAGGCTGGCATCATAGCACGAAGCTGGCATCACAACAGGAGGCTGGCAACACAACATCATCAACATTAAGCTGGCATCACAACACGAGGCTGGCAACACAACATCATCAACATGAAGCTGGCATCACAGCACGAGGCTGGCAACACATCATCAGTACGAAGCTGGCATCACAGTGCGAGATTGGCAACACATCATCAACACGAAGCTGGCATCACAACACGAGGCTGGCAACACATCATCAACACGAAGCTGGCATCACAACACAATGTTGGCATCGCATCACTACTCCCCCTTTCAAGGGAGGTCCTTTCGGACTACACCAAGCTTATCTCTAAAGTGCTCAAACTTTACACGAGATAGAGGCTTGGTCAACACATCAACTACCTACTTGTTTATCTGTGCTAACATATTGGAGCTTTATGGCTCCTCTCTGCACCATATCACGGATGTAATGATATTGGATCTCTATGTGTTTTCACTTGTCATGGAACACAGGCCCCAGGGTTCTCTGTCATCTTTATGCAGCTTTGGTCATCACATAGGATCATGGTTGCTTCCATCTCTAGATCGAATAGACTTGTCAACAACTTTCGAAGCCATATGGCTTCACAACTGGCAAAACATGCAACAATGTATTCTGCTTCTGCCGTGCTGAGAGAAATGCTTGATTGATTCTTACTCTGCCATGAGATCATGGCTGACCCCAGACTGAAACAATCTTGAAGTGCTCTTTCTGTCAGAGACACTTCCAACCCAATCTGAATAAGTATAACCACTCAGTTTGAAGTCATGATCTCCATCATAACCGAGACCACAATCTATTGTACCCTTAAGGTACCTCATCACATGTTTTGCAGCAACCAGGTGAACACGTCTGGGTTCTACTAGAAACTGACTCAAGGTGTTCACAGCAAAACATATATCTGGCTTGGTGTTCGTCAGATACATCAACGATCCAATGATCTGTCTGTACAACGTAGCATCAAGCAATTCTGACGAGGTGTCAACCATGAGCTTCAACTTTGTTTCCATGGGTGTATTTATGGACTTGCACTCCAACATATCAAATCTCTTCAGTATTTCAACTGCATACTTCCCTTGGTTAAGGAAGATCCTCTCTGGGCTTTGTCAGACCTCAAGACCTAAGAAATAGTGCATTAGGCCAAGGTCTTTCATCTCAAATTTTACAGGGAGCTTCTTCTTACATTCGATGATGAGCTTTTCTTCTCCAGTTAAGAATAAGTCATCCACATATATCAACAATATAACCGGCTCATCATTCATAACCTTGAAGTAAAGGTTAGAATCAACTTTACTCTTGGTAAAGCCCAAGCTTGTTAGAAAACTGTCAGTCCTTCCATACCAAGCTCTAGGAGCTTGCTTCAATCTGTACAGAGCCTTCTTCAACTTGCAGACATGAGTCTTCCTGTCTTCAACTTCAAATCCTTGAGGTTGTTCTATATACACTTCTTCTTCAATGACATCATTTAAGAAGCCAATTTTCATGTCCTCTCCACTTCATCTTAGCTGCAAGGGCTATGATGGTTCTGATTGAAGTGTATCTGGCTACAGGAGCAACCGTCTCTTCATAATCAATGCTTTCCTTTTGAGAAAAGCCACGAGCAACAAACCTTGCTTTATATTTCTCAATACTTCCATCAACAACATGTTTTATTTTGAAAAGCCTTTTGGAAGATACCACATCCTTGCTCTTCGGTCTGGGAACTATTTCCCATACGTCATTCTTTATGATGGATTGGTATTCTTCTGTCATGGCATCTGCCCATTCTTTCTTTTGAATGGCTTCTTCAAAGCAGGTAGGCTCCTTCTCTAAGAGATCACAGATCAAAGCCATATAACTGGAGAATGGCTTTGGTTTCTTTACTTGTCTCATGGTTCCTTCGGGGACACCATACTTCTCTCCATCTTGAATAAGTCCCCTTGCCTAGGCTGGCTTTCTCTTGTGGGAGATCGACATTTGGGGAGGTTCTTGAGATTCTATTATGTCATGGTCTTCTAGAATCTCCTCATCAGGGGAAGCTATGACTTTCCTCACTGGTTCTGCAACTCTGGGAGCTACAGGTTCCTCTTCATATACTTCTTCAAGCTGGCATCTTCTTGATTTCTTCAGTGCTGCATCTTCATCAAAGGTTACATCCCTGCTGATCTCTATATGATGGTAACCTGGTATATAAACTCTGAAGGCCTTGGAGACCTCACAGTGTCCAACAAATATTCTCTTCTTTCATGAAGGGTCTGTTTTCTCCAAAAATGAATCAGTCAGTTTGTGTCATTTTTGGTCATGGCATGGTCATAAATAGAGTCCCATATTATTTTTCTTAGAATTTCAAATGTCAATATATGGGATATAGTTTGTCATTTTTTAAATAAATCGATTGTTAAAATGTATTTTTTAGGAAAAAATAGAAGAAAAAGATTTTCAACGGCTAACTCCTGTTTTTAAGAGCAAGCGAGCTGGTGAAAGTTCAAGGTTTCAACGACAAAATGGCATTTTTGACAACAAGCGAGCCAGTGAAAGCGTAGGCTTGGTTTTTTCTTTCTTCAGTGTTTTAAAAATTCGAAAGAGACATGTTGTACACATGTTATATAATCATGTACACATGTTATATAATCATGATGACATTTTAAATGGAGGCAGAGGAGCGGTTACACGTTTTCACCGCATCATAAATAGAATATGATGAAAGATTTGGTCTTACATCCCGTGTGGTAGATAGAGGACAGGTTAAAGAAGTGGAACGCTCGATCATCATTTCATTCAAATAATCAAGTACCAGATCCAAGTCTACATCAACCGTGGTCATCATTCTTTCTCTCAAATATTCACGACTTTCAAAGGCCATACTTGAGCTTCATTTTATCATATGACAAACACAGAATTAGTTTCACCAGCGCCAACACTTTCCCAATTTGGAAAAGTCTCTGTGTTAACCGTGTGCAGGTCAACCTGTAATAATGGGAAACAAATGAGGAGGACCACCTCTGTGAAAAGAATTAGACAACATAGATTATTTGAAATCATGCCCAGAGGTTCATAAACTTTTCTTAGATGCAGGCTGTATTACATACGTTGAAAAGCTGTAGGAGGGTTATCACCAAGGAACAATAGAAGTGTTTGCAAAGTCATATGATGGGAAGAAAGCTACAGTAGGGTCTCTGGAATTGATAGTCGATGAAGCTGCCATTGCTTTAGCTACTGGCTTACCCAGAACAGGTCAGAGCTAGTTTAAGACAACAGTGACTAAGAACTTAGAATTTAGACCATACTTGAAATTAGAATTTCAAAGTATAATATGGAAGAGGAGTATTCCTATTTCTTCCCTGGAAGATAAATGGCAAAACTTGTTCAAAGCCATTCAGCTGTATATCACCACAAAGGGCAGGTATGACAAATTGATGTTGTATCATTTTAGACTTGTAGATCATTTCACAGGGAAAGTACTTTTAAATCTTCCTTTCTTTCTTCATAGAAGTTTAACAAAAGTGTGCAATAAGGTTAGAGCTAAACTACATAGCATCAAGAGTACCCTATGTCATTTTGGTCTTATTAAAATGATCATCTTGGAAGAATTGAGACAGAAAGAAAGAACTTGGAAACACTTTGTCTTTTGGGAAGGTTTTGAGACCCAAACTCAACCTAGGAATGAAAAGAAGAAAGCAGGCAAGAAGCAACCAACTCCTCAGAGTAGCTCAAGGAGAAGGAGGGCTCTCCCAAAGTCACCAGAAGAGAAAAAATCTAGCTCAAAGCCCAAGAAAGCTAAAAAGAAACTGGATTTCGAAACAAACCCAGAGCAATCTATAGTAAAGAAGGCAAATGTTCTTAATCTGCCATACACAGATTCAGACACAGAACCAGAGAAAGATGATGAAATTCCAGCCATTGAAAGTCTAGAGCACTCCATGGAACCTGCACAAGATTTTGAAGTTTTTACTTCCTTTGAAGAAGGTGAAACATCTAGAAAGAAAAAGACTGGTGACACAAAGTTAATCAAGAAATTAAGAAAGAAAATTAAACAACACGAAGTTTTGGAAAGAGTCATAAAGGAAAGATATGACATCCTATCCAAAAACTTCGCTGAAACAGATAGGGCTTTCGAGAGATTAGCTTTGAAAACAGTGAGGGAAAAGAAGCAGAAGAAGAAGATCATAGCAGATAAAAACAGGTTTTTGAGAATAACTAGATGCTTAAAATAAAAAATAAAAGCTTGAAAGCAAAGATGGCTGCTTCTTCCCCTTTGAAACTATTAGCAGAGACAGCTAGAAACTTAGCTGAAGACTAATACAAACAATGATTTTTATTTTGATCACGAAAGGTTTTCCTTTTGATTAAAACAAAACTTTCACCGGCACAGGAGGCGCAGTTACAATCAATTAGCCGTTGAAAATCAGAGATTTCACCGGATAATTAGCAAATTCTAGGCGAAATATCCGGTGAAACCGCAGAGAAGGAATTTTGAAGATTTTGAGCTTGAACAGAGCAATTTTTGGGTGATTTAAAAGATAAGATGGCATCTAAGAATTAATCACCAAATTTTGAAGTATTTGGTTTCAAGATTTTGTGGAGATATATGAGGTAAATGCTCACATGGTCAGCTAAGACTTTGCTCACAGCTGGTGAAAGATTTCAGTTGCTGAAGACGTGTCTTTCCCATCATCGACACATCAGAGACACAACAAATAAAGAAGACTAGATGTCAGAGACAATTTTTGAACACAGTTCGATCTAAAAGAACTAGATTTAGTTATCTTATTGTATTAGTTTCGTACTCTGTTTTCTATATTTAGAAATCCAAATCCATTTTCAAGGATCCGAGATCTGTTGTAAAGGTTATAAATATCTATCATTTTGATAGAGGAAGGGTTCGATTTTGGATACAGGAATTATACTATTTTGTAACAGGCTTTTCATATGATAATATAGATCACAATTTTCTCTCTCTATTGATATCAGATTTCCATCCTTTCTTCTGTGCTTTATTTCAAGCTTGTTTTAACTGCTAGATGACTGTCATCTCATTAGTCAGTTCATAGGTTTGACTTAATAGTATTCTTCACTATATTATTGACCCATCACATCTTTGGTTAATAACTATAGATTTCTTCACCCATTTTAAAGCTATTATCTGATTATTGATCTTTGAGAGCACTGGTTCATTTGATTATTCATTTTGACTGTCTGGAGGTCATACTGTAGTTGAGATATCCCATTGATCCACACATACAAAAATACAAATAAAAAACAAGTTTACTCTAAGTTACCAAGCATCTTTGACCTACAACCTCAAAGAGTTTCTTGGAGGGATAACAGGGTCCAGCTTGGTTCTCTTCTATTGTGGAATATGTACAAATACTGGGTAGCCAAATATTTTGAGATGGCTTACTTCTGGCTTCTTTCCGGAGAACATCTCTTCAGGGGTCTTGAACCCAAGTGCACTATGGGACAATCTGTTTTGTACATATACTGTTGTTTTTGCTGCTTCTGCCCATAAGTACATTGGAAGATCTTGATCATGGATCATGGTTTTCACTGCTTCCATTATAGTTCTGTTCTTTCTTTCTGCTACACCATTTTGTTGAGGATTGTAGGGAGTGGTGAGCTCCTTCTTGATCCCGACATCTTTGCAAAAGTTTGCAAACTCTTTTGAGGTGTATTCTCCTCCATTATCTGACCTGAGTATCTTGATCTTTCTTTCAGAAAGATTCTCTATCAAGGCTTTGAATTCCTTGAATTTACTGAACACTTTATCTTTTGATTTCAAAAAGTAAACCCAGGTTTTACGAGAATAGTCATCAATAAAAGATACATAGTATACATACCCACTGATGGAGGATGATGGCATTGGGCCACACACATATGAGTGAATGAGCTCTAGGACTCCTTCTGCTTTACTGTCTCTCTTCGGAAAAGGGTTCTTGATGTTCTTTCCTTGTGCACATCCGTTGCACACACCTTCATGGTCAACCTTGAGTTCTGGTAGACCTGTGACTGCCTTGCTTACATAAGGTAATGCCTTGTAGTTGATGTGGGCTAATCATCTATGCCAAAGTTCACATGGATTCTCAATGGAGTGGGTCATGGCTGCTTCTGAGTGACCCTTTAGCTTATACAAGCTACCTTCTTCTTTTCCAATAACAATTGCTTCTTCCATGGTTTTTTCTTTGGCCCACATAAGGACTTCTCCATCTATGAAGGCAACTATGAAGCCTTTTTTTTCTAAAGCTAAGATGGAGAGTAAGTTCTTTTTCAAACCTGGTACATAGAGTACATCCTTCATCTTCATTGGGGTCCCTGAATTAAGCTTGTAATTTGATTCTCCTACTCCCTTGATAGGGTATTGATAATCATCTCCAAGTGTAACTTTCTGAGAAAACTTCTTTTCTGAAAGGTAAGAGAGAATGTCTCTTTGACTTGTCATGTGCTTGGAAGCATCACTATTAATGAGCCAAGTGTCCTCACCAGGTGATATTGATCCTGAGAGGGCAGAGATTAAGACATAGTCTTCAATCTGTTCTTTTATCATCTTTGTGGGTGGCTCTTCATCTTCAATTGCATGGGCATGGTGCCTCTTGTTTTTCTTCTTGTATTCTTCTCGTCTAGCTGGACAATGTTTCGCAATATGTCCCATCTTGTCACAATGTTAACATTGGTAGGATGAGAAATCTTTTTCTCTTCATTGTCCTTTCTGAAACTTCTGGAATCTCCTTGGTTGAGATTCTTTATGTATGAATTTGTTTTGGGGGTGAGACTCCTTATGAGTTTCTTTCTGGAAGTAAGACTTCTTTCTTCCTCCCTTAGTGTGAGTAGCTAGGGCTTGATCTTCATCTCTTGATAGCAAAGCTTCTCGGTTAGCTACTCTTGATTCTTCTTGAACACATTCTTCCCAAAGACTGTCAAATTGTAGTTTGTCTTTTCTGGCACAAATAGTTTGGATGAATGCATCCCAAGGTCTTGTGAGACCATTAAGGGCTGTCATTATAAGTTTGTCTTCATCTATAGTATCTTCAATTGCTTCTAGTTGTTCTTTGAATTGTGATATTCTGGAGAAATATTCCTGGATTGTTTCTCCTTTCTGCATCCTCGTATTCTTGAGTTGAGTCCTTAGATTCATCTTTCGATTTATGTTCTTTCCTTCATATAATCTGGTTAGGGCATCAAACATTTCTTTTGGAGTCTTCATTGAAGACACTTGAGGAATCAAGTGATCTTTGATAGAATCTGCAATGATTCTTTTGGCCCTAACTGTGTCCTTTTGGTGTTTTGCTTTAGCTGCAGCATCGACGGGTTCTGGTACATTCTCTTTAATGAATCTTGCTAGGTCATTCTCTTCAAGAATGAGTCCAATCCTATACTTCCAGGCACAAAAGTTTTCCACACCTTCTAGCTTTTCAACAAGCTTAGTGCTTGCAGACATCTTTTACCTGGAGCTAGGAAAATGACCAAAAAATGAAAATGCTCAGAATTGAATTTTAAACTTACCAGGAGGTGCGCTTGGCTGAGGCGAGTAGCCTGGTGTGTTTAGATCTCAAAAAATCCAAATTTTGCCCCTTCAAACTTGACCAATGGATTTCTGCACTGGTGCTTCTGGTTTTCTGGTACTTCCGGTTTCCTGGTACTTTTGATTTTTTGGTACTTCTGGTACTGGTGAAAACTAGGGTTTCACTTTCCGAGAGTTCTATCCACTGAAAAGGCGCGCTGAAGGTGCCAAAGAGTTCCTTGGGCTAGGGCACACTTTTCTAGATGACTTTTGGGATGAAATTCTTCTTCAATAAAAAGCTCTAATTTTCTTGTACGACAACAGTGACGTTTTTCTTTTTCTTGTGAAAGATGCTCTCTTCAGCTTAGCTCTGATACAATGTTAGAGTTTAAGCTATTATTAGGTTTCTTTTCAATTTACTAGATAACCATAGCATAGATAGGATCATTGAGAGAAACACAATCACAAGAGACACATCATTTATCCTGGGAAACCCTCGTGGGGGAGAAAACTCAGCAAAAACTTCCTTAATATAGATAGCCAATACAATGCCAAGACAATAAACCAAACACTAGAGAATATCCTCTCCCAAGTAATGCACCTCTCTCTCTTCCTTCTTCTCCAACTGCAGCTATGAAACTTGCGCTCTGGATTATCGAATGAGTGAGTGAACAAATGAGTGGCTAGCTTCCTTTATTTATACAAACTGGCATGCGCTGAAAGGAGGTGTCTCTTCACTGGCAGGGCCGACTTGTCTTTCTGGGTGGTTAGAACCACTTTAATTTGCCTGGGGGGCCGACTTCTTAATTTGCATATTACAATTAGGGTTTGACCAATCTGCAAAAGGGGATTTGGTCATTTACAGTGCCCGACATAATCAATCCAGAAAAGGGAATTGATCTAATGAATAATACATCAATAATAAATAGAATACTCTTTGCAGTTACAATATTTTAACAACAACCCTAGTGCCTCATCTCTATAAAAAGCCCCTAAAACATAATAATCCATGATACAAGGTGGATAGGTCTTAGGCCGATTCCCAAAATAGCCTCCAAAATAAAGATAAAATTCTAATACATCAAAACTTCCTCTCAAAAGTCCACACGCGTGAGTGTAGAAGCCAAAAAGAAGGTGACGTCATCTCCATAAAAGCTCCAAAAGTCACGTCCATCCCCAAAAGGTGCAAAGCATGGTCAAAAATCACGTCCCCTCATCAATATGGTGACATCTCATTATCAACCAAGTGCTAACTAGTCACCCATGTGCTAGGTCGGCTCAATGTAAAGTCATATCACTCTAGGCATGATGTCATCCTCCAAATTTGCAATGTTCTAGGTGTAAATGCCAACGTCATGAAGGAGGAGGGCTCCATCATCCCTCCAAAGGGGTATACAATCCTCGTCAAGTTGCATGGCATCCAATCAAACCCTAACATCCTTGGGGGTTGCAATGTCTAAGCTGTGATATTCCTGCCCTCTGGATGACACATCTGGCTATTGCAATGTTTCAACCTATCAATGCAACGTCCAAGGTCTAGGAGTTGCTGGAAGGTATCTCGGGGCATGCCAAGTCATCAAGGAGCCTAATGCTCATCATCATGGTCCTAATGTCCTCCAAACAATGTGCAACGTTCTGGGTATAAGCTCAAAAGCGTCCTTCACAAGACCAACTCTAGGGGTGCACCATCATCAAGCAAGGCTCAGAGAAGTCAAATGAAACCAACCATCATGGATACAAGAGTCAGGGTCATTAGAATCATACAAAGTAAGCCACAATCTAATACGAAAGCCACGTAAGCAATTCACATTAGGTATCTTCTTCAAACTTCACACTAACTTAAGACTTTATGTAACTTGCCAAGTTTTTAGGTATTGGAAAACCATCATAAGACCCCATTAGGTGTGTGAGTAACCAAGTAGAGGAATAGTTCCTGAGAAACCCATCAAAGTGTAAGTATGAATGAATGATGTGACATGGGGTTTATTTTATGGTCATGGAGTCATTGACATGCAAGGCCGCATGTGACTTCATCTTCGAAGGACCATCATAAGACCCTAGTAGGTGTTTCAGTACCCAAGTAGAGTAATAGTTCTTGAGAAACCCATTAACGTGTAACTATGAATGAATGATGTGACATGGGGTTTACTTCATGGTCATGGAGTCATTGACATGCAAGGCCGCATGTGACTTCTTCTCCATAGAGACGAGTGTTGAATATAAGGAGAAAGCGTATGTACATTAGATATATGATTCTTTTCAAGTTGGAGACCAAGTTATAATGCATTTGAGAAAAGATCTCTACTGATTATGAAAGGGTAGAAAAGACCAAAATTAAAAGGAAGTTCAACAATAATGATTATGAGATCGAATTGCCCAATGCCCAATGAGTTTGATATTTTGCTCATATTCTATGTAGCAAACTTGTATGAGTACAAGGGAAGTCATATAAAGGATGCAAATGGAAGTGAAGTGTTTTAATAGACATGTATTAATTGGCAGGTCTAGATGCTGAGAAAGAAGCCCTATGAGATTGCTCAAGAGTTGGATGAGGTGGTCACGAAGACAAGGAAAAAAGAGTACAAACAATGCTTAGTTCGATGGAAGGATAGACCAAAAGAGGATGCTACTTGGATTTCTGACATTGAATGTCAGAAATTGAGTAAAGGGAAAGCATCAAGAAAAGTGATGAATATGGAGATGTTGCATAGAGACCTGCTTTTTTGTTTGGCAAGGTGAGATTGATGTAGGAGCATCTAGTGACAATGGCTAACAAAGCGATAATGGCTAAGAAGTCATTGACAAAAGGATCATCAACAAGAAAGTCATTGATACTGGGTTCATTGATAAAGAAGTCATTGACCATAGAGTCATCAATAGAGGAGTGATTGATAACAACTTGATCGACAGTAGAGTGCTCATGTACCTCCCCACTGGCATGCATCTCATTGGCAATGAGTATATGTGGATGTTGGCGACTTTGCAAATTCAACATTGATGAGTGTTGAAGTGTTTGTTGACAGAGAAGTGGTAGACACTGATGTTGATGATGAAGTGTTGATAGACGTTGAAGTCAACGATGCATTTGTAGATGGTGATTTTGGAAAATAGATGTTAGTGAGTGTGGTGTTGATGATGATTTGGAAGACATTGATGAGAAGACAACAAACAAAGGATGAAGAGATGAAGACATTGACAAATAATATGTTGACATGTGGAAACATAGATAGAATGATAAGAGGGAAGGATAGAAGGTGTGCAGACAATGATGATGTGGCAGAAAGGTATTGCAGGAGGTGAAGAGATGGAAGGTGGAGAAATTACATTGTTGAAGGCATAAACAGGGAAAAGGTTGAGTTCACAAGGGATGTTGAGATTTGGGTACCTTGGGAAGTGGTCCCCTTGTAGTTTTGAGTCTCTAACCACAAGTGAGAAATACATTGGGACTATGTACCTTGTACTTTATGTCTAATTCAACTTTGACTTCACTTAAGTCAAAAAGTTGAATTTTGTCACTTGAGGCAAAAGTGACTAATTATTCACTAAGTGGGTGAATGAGGGGACATAAAGTGAACTTAGGGAACTTAACCCAAAGTAGGTTTGTGAGTGAGATTATTGTGGGATGATCTCAACCTTTGATTAGAGAATGGATCGAGAGATCTTAGCCATCCATCTCTTAGGTTTCATTATGGAGGTTCAAGAGGGGCGCATATGGCCTAAGGAGGCTCATTCTTTTCTTTTGTTCACTTGGAGAGCTAGAGGAGAGCAATGGAGATGGGAATGGAAGCTATGGATGAGGGAAGCAAGGGCGCCTCCTTCCATGGAGGGCTCTAGGAAGCTTAGACTCTCATTATTTAGTGGTGTTCATACTTGGAGGAGGGCGCACTATAGGAGGACGGCGCACACCTAGCAGGGAGGAGCTACACTTGTCAGATTATATATTGGTTTGTTTTGTTGGAGAGGTAGCACACAAGAGCTACTTTGTGTGAAAGGATTTCTTCTACAAGGCAACAAAGAGCAAAGGCACAAGGTTTGAGTGAGATACAGCAACAAGTGAGGAGGGCGCACCATGCTTGGGCGCATTCACCTTCTTGGACCTATCTAGCAACTTGAGAGGGGCTGCCATTGCAACAGGTTCATTTGTTTTATTGTACTTGTTGTATCTCACACTTCTTACATCACTTATCTAGACTTATATTCCAAACTAGTTTTCCCCGGGGGGGTTTTATCCAAGGTTGTGTTGACCAAAAACACTTGTGTCCTAATTTCATGCATGTTAGAGTTTAGATCAGCATTATATAGTTCTAAAGATCGAGAAGTGTGTTATATTTATTAAGGTATGCATGAGCTAACTGTTGGGTTACTAAAACTACATGCAAGGGCACCTTAAATGCACATATAACTATAACAAGACAGCAGAAAAGTTCCTGAACTGTTTGCTGTTATAAAACTACAGCAAAGAACAGATAGACAGATGAAACTTAGAGCCAATTTCAGGTCAAAGACAAACCTAGTTGGCAGCTTGTTAGGACCTCAGATTTTCTTCATGGTATCAGAGCCTTGGTGGCTAAATCTTGCTGATTTTGGACAACATCTTGTGGACAGTTCTTGACAGCTAGTGGGCAGATTTCTTGACAGCTTGTTGACAGTGATTTGTAGCAGCTTGTTGGCAGTGATTTGTAGGACAGTTGTAGGACTGTTGTTGGACCTAGTTTCAACCTCTTTTCACACCTATTTGCTAGGAGTGAGGCTGATTTTGCACAACCTCTTTTCACACCTGTTTTGTTAGGAGTGAGGTTGTAGTTTGACTGCCCTTTTTCACACCTGTGTTGACAGGAGTGTGGCAGTGCTCTTTTGCAGTTGTAGCATCAATGTGAGTTCAGTGGGCAGATATGTCAGTATTCCAGATGCAGACAAAGGATAGGCTAGTTGGAGCTAGCAACTGGTCCCCTTGGAACACTGGGATCATTTTCGTCTTGGAGGATCTTGAACTATGGGATATAATTCAAGCTCCCATGGTGATTCCTCCTGCACCTGCTCCATCACCATTGTTGGATGCAGATTTTAGGAAGAAAAACACCAAGGCGAAACAGACTATTTGTGATGCAGTGAGGGATCACATTATACCCCACTTGACTGGTAAAGACTATGCATATGAGATATGGGCATCCTTGTGCAAACTTTACCAAAGTCCAAACCAGAACCAGAAAATGGTTCTGCAGGACAAACTCAGGAGCATTCAGATGCTCAAGACCGAGTCGGTCACTTCATACCTTGGCAGATTCACTTAGATCAGAGATGAGTTAGCAGTGGTCGAAGAGATTGTGGACCCGAACTTTATGGTGAGGACAACTTTAAACAACTTTTCCAAACCTTGGGGTTCATTTGTATGAGGCATTATTGCTCAGGAGGTCATGCCTACCTGGGAGAGACTTTGGGATGATTTTGTACAGGAGGAGTTGAGATGTAGCTCGAGGTCTTCAGGACAACAGTGGATATCTGAGGGTGATGAGGGTCTTGCTCTTTGGACAAAGGGCAAGAAGAAGGTCGACACGGGTGCACGACAAGGTCCCAAGAGGGGGGCCAAGCCACAGGGAGAGAGTGGCAGTGGGAAAAAGAGGGATATGAGCAAAGTGAAGTGCTTTGCTTGTAAGAGGATGGGGCACTATGCTGGACAATGTCCCAACAGGAAGAAGTCGGGTGGCACAACAGCTACAGCGGATGAGGCAGAGTTTCAGACAGTTTGAGAGGGAGTGTGCCTTCCTCATTTGCTGCACTTCAGTTGAGATGACACCTAGCATTTGGTACATAGACAACGAGGCTTCGAGCCACTTGACTGGTGTTAGAGAGCATTTTACCGACCTCAGAGATACAAAGGGCAAGATGGAGATTGCTCTTGGTGATGACACCATCGTCAGAGTTGCTGGACGTGGCACAATTACCTTTCAGAGAGACGGTATGCCACCTATTTTTTTCAGGGATGTTCTCTATGTCCTTGGGTTGAAGAAGAATCTGATATCAGTTTCCACCCTCCAGGATATGGGTCTTGAGGTGTCCTTCAGAGGGACAAAGGTCCTCATACACCCTAAGGGGTCCCGTCTCACCTCAGGGCAGGGGATTGGAGAGAGGGATGGGAAATTATACAGATTGCTTTTTCAGCCCCTGCATGATTTGGCAACGAGTAGCGACAACAACAGTCAGTTGTGTGAGTTGTGGCATTAGAGGATGGCACACCTTCATCATGGGGCTCTTGGAGGACTGAGAGAGGTTGTGACAGGAGTGCTACAGTTCAGTTCAGAGCATCGGGATGTGTGCAAAGGGTGTGCGCTTGGTAAGTTTACCAAGGCTTCTTTTCCCAACAATGACAGCATGTCAACTGGGGTACTAGATTTAGTACACACAGATGTGTGTGGGCCCATGTCTCGAGCGTCCTTGAGTGGTTGTGAGTACTATCTCATATTCATAGATGACCACTAAAGGAAGACCTGGATCTATTTCTTGAAGGCCAAGAGTGAGGTCTTCAAGAGGTTCCAAGAGTTCCAAGCTCTTGTGGAGAACCAGACAGGAAAGAGGATCAAGGTCTTGCGGTCAGACAACGAAGGTGAGTATTCCAGTAGGGAGTTTGTAGACTTCTGTACCCGTGTAGGGATTAGAAGACAGATGACCGTGCCTTACAACCCCTAGCTAGAATGGGGTTGTCGAGAGGAAGAATAGGGCGATTACAGGTGCAACGAGATCTATGCTGCATGATCAGAGTTTGCCTCTATACCTTTGGGTTGAGGCGAGTGCTGCTGCAGTTTATCTGCAGAACAGGAGTCCCCACAAGATTTTGGGGAAAAAGACTCCTGAGGAGGCCTTCACTGGTAGGAGGCCCGATGTTGAGCACATCAGGATTTTTGGTTGCTTGACTTATTCTCATGTCCCCTCAGAGAGGAGGAAAAAGCTAGACCCCACATCCCAACAGGGGATTCTAGTTGGGTATTCAGAGGTCTCAAAGGCCTACTGGATTTACATTCCATCACAACGAAGAGTGGTGGTGAGCAGAGATGTTATATTTGAGGAGGGTAGAGATTTCTGGAGGTCTCTCGAGTTGAGAGTCAATATTGAGGATGATGCAAAGGCACAGATTGATGTTTCAGAGGGAGCACAACCTCAAGTGTTTGGTACACCAGTTTCAGGGGTGACAGGGTCACCTTGCACAACTTCAGGTTCACAATCACAGGCGGTTCAGGCAGAGGGTGTAGAGGCTTCATGATCTCAGAGTGCTGGGATTAGGTCTGAGGCATATACTCTTGGGTGAGGAGATCTTACTTCTCCTTTGACTACTCCAGGGAAGAGGAAACTAAGATGGTTTCAAGAGACCCTGAAGGAAGCCAAGGAGAATGTAGGAGATCCCAAGAGATAGTTCAAAGAGAGTAAAGCACCAGAGAGGCTTGGGTCCTACTTGGCGATGGTGACGAGCATCTCAGATGCAGAGCTACAAACATTTGCGTAGGCAATTGACCAACAGGTTTGGCGAGAGGCCATGTTGGAGGAGTATGACTCGATTATGCGCAATGATGTTTGGGAGGTGGTTCCGAGGCTAGAGGGGAAGTCAGCTGTGACTACGAGATGGTTGTACAAGACCAAGTATGCTGCAAATGGCAGCATAGAGAAACACAAGGCCCGGTTTGTGGTGCATGGCTTCTCTTAGGTAGAGGGAGTTGATTATGATGAGACATTTGCACCAATTGCAAGATACACCTCCATTAGGGGTATTATTGCCATAGTGGCGGAGATGGGTTGGAGGATACATCAGATGGATGTAAAGACCACATTTCTCAATGGCTTTATTGAGGAGGAGGTGTACATTGAGCAGCCACATGGGTTCGAGGTGAGTGAGAGAGAGTCTCATGTGTGCCTTTTGAGAAAAGCACTGTATGGTCTGAAGCAAGCTCCCAGAGCTTGGTATTCACGCATTGACACATATTTGCTTCAGATGGGATTTGAGAAGAGCGATGCTGATCCTAACCTCTATTACATCATTAGAGGTGAGGACACACTCATTCTCATTTTGTATGTGGATGACTTGTTCATCACGGGAGCGGAGCATCTCATAGCTAAGTGCAAGTTGGGACGTGCATTAGAGTTTGAGATGACTGACATTGGCTTGATGCACTATTTTCTGGGCATGGAGGTATGGCAGGAGGAGGGTCACATCGTCCCGGGACAGGGGAAGTATGCTTCAAACATTTTGAGCAAGTTTCAGATGGAGGACTGCAGGCCTATGTCGACTCCCATGGTCACCAACTGGAAGAAGCTTAACGCTTCAGATTCCCAGTTGGTGGATGCTACATTATATAAACAATTGATCGGATCGTTGATGTATCTGGTCAACACTCGACCAGATATTTGTTTTGCCGTGAACACTCTTAGCCAGTACATGGTAGAGCCGTGGAGTGTTCACTGGATTGGGGTACATGGTAGAGTCAAGAAGTGTTCACTGGATTAGGGAAAAACATGTTTTGAGGTACATTGCAGGGTTAGTGGATTATGGCCTGGACTATATTGGAGGGGATGGAGTCAGTTTGGTTGGGTACACAGACTCATACTGGGCAGGATGTGCCACTAACAGGAAGAGCACCTCAAGGTGCTGTTTTGGGTTGGGGTCAGAACTTGTTTCTTGGTACAACTGGAAATAGAAGTCAGTTGCTTTGAGTTCAGCCGAGGCAGAATATATGGTGGCCAGTCAGGCCAGTTGCGAGGCCATTTGGCTTTGTAAGATGCTGGTAGGATTATTTGGTCAGGAGTTGCCTTCGACTGTCATTCACTGCGATAATCAGAGTTGTATCAAACTCTCTGAGAATCCATTTTTTCATGACAGGTCGAAGCATATAGAGATCCGATACCACTTCATCAAAGATTGGGTTCAGCGAGGGGTAGTACAATTGCTGTATATTTCGACTGATGAGCAGGTTGCAAATATTCTCACCAAGGCCTTGCCAAGGGGCAACCCGGGCAAGCATGTCTACTTCAGAGACAAGATGGGCTTGGTGAGAAACACTTTCCTCGGTAATAGGGAGTGTTGAGATTTGGGTACCTTGGGAAGTGGTCCCCTTGTGGTTTTGAGTGAGTCTCTAACCACAAGTGGGAAATACACTGGGACTATGTACCTTGTACTTTATGTCTAATTCAACTTTGTTATCTAGCTTGGACAACAAAGAGGAAGGGCGCACTTCTTGGGTGCATTTCTCAAGGAACTTGCTAGAAAAGCTTGAGAGGAACTTGCTATGTGTACAGGTTCCTTTGTATTTACTTCTTGGTTGTATTCTTTGCTTGAGACACTCCATATATATACATCTATCCTAAACTGGTTTTCCCTGGGGGGTTTTGTCCAGGGTCATGTTGACCAAAAATTACATGTGTTCAAATTTCATGTATGCTTAGTTTTATATCAGCATTAGGAGCTTGTAAAGATCCTAGACGAGTGTTATTTGTTTTAAGGTATTTGCATGTGCTAACATCAGTTACGAAAACACTTGCAAGGGCACCTTAAAAGAGCATCTAATCATCAGTTAGAGGGCAGAAGTTTGGGCAGAAATTTCAGATCTGTTTGCTGTCCTAAAACAGCAGCAAGGACAGCTTTGATTACTCAAACTTAGAGCCCAAAAAGAGGTCAAAGACAGACCTATTGGGCAGCCTTCTAGTTCCTCAAAAATCTGCACTTACTACAGTGTCAATGAATGGGTCCCTGGAAAAAGTTTGTACCTGCCTTTGTCGGTTGCTCACCTTTCCTGATCCAGCCATGGTTGCACGAGCTAGGATGTAGTTGGGTAGTTAGGTTGAGTGATGCAATCAAATTTTAAGATACTGCAATTTTCATGCTGCATGTTATCAATGATACATTGGATAAGATGGTTTTGGACTTGGCAGTTTTGTGTAAATAAAACCTTTCTATCAGTTTGGTTATAGTCCTTGGCCATGAAAACAACCTGGAGGTTAGTAGTTTCTGGATTAGTGATGCAATCAAATTTTAAGATACTACAATTTTCATGCTGCATGTTATCAATCATATATTGGACAAGATGGTTTTGGACTTGGCAATTTTGTGTAAATAAAACCTTTCTATCAGTTTGGTTGTAGTCCTTGGCCATGAAAACAACCTGGAGGTTAGTAGTTTCTGGATTATTTACTAGGAATGTTGATCGTTAGTTCATGCTACTTTGTCGAAGTGTAAATGTGTAAGTCTTGACTCCTTTTTGTTTAAGGCATTCTTCATTTGAATGTCCATGTGTTTTTATGATATTCAGAATGCCCCTTGCTTTTAACTTTGGGTCATACATACGACACCGATGAAGAAGAATTTGAAGAAGACACAAATAATGAGGAAGCTTTTGACTTCTTGGAAGTTTGAAAATGGTGATATCAACAAGGTGAGAAGAGAATAATTTTTTAAATTGCAAAATAGAAGCAGCAGAACGTGTTCATTATATATGGAAGAGGTTTTGAAAAAGTTTCAACTTGGCTAATCAAGGATGTGATGTGGCCATTATATACATGAGGCTTGAATGGTGACATTGACATTTGTTTACTTCTTATAATGGGCTTACCCACATATCTAAGTGAAGTTGTTTTGGCCATGACCTGAAACATATGTAAACAGATCCACTGACATGTCTCTTACTATTGATGAACTCATAGGAATGCTTAAGCAGCTAGAATGTTTAGTAATATATATATTTGAGGATTAAGGTGCTCATTATTCTCAATCTCACTCATTCAAATGGCAACATAGGAAAGCAAGAATCTAATGAATCTTTAAGGAATTTATGCTTAACAGAATTCCCTACTGATTTCCTTGTAGTTCTCAGGAAATCTGACTTGGCTTATCTTGAGTTTTCTTCCAGTATTAAGTAGATCTGATTTTATTTTATCATGGCTTCTTATTCAATTTTAATCAAATGTATCAGCCCGTTCAACGTGACACTTTCAAAGGAAAAATTTGGTCAATATATCTGGAATTTATGTGAATACAATTATGTAGTGAACCAATCCGGTTCAGATTACACATATCCAAAATATTTGGAACGTTATAAAGAAATCCATCCGGATAACATAATAATTGAATAAGAATATATGAATATAAGATATGAGATAATTTCAACTGAGAATGAGGGCTATATATATACCCATGCAGGGGTGCCCTTTCATAAGAGACGTGACCTTTCATCAGGAAGGTGTCTCTTCATTACATATTTAGTTTGAGTATTAATTATTATATATATAAATATATATATTATATATATATATGTGTGTGTGTGTGTGTGTTCATAACATTGCCTTCCCCTTTAAAAATGCTTTGTCCTCAAATCATTTTGATGGAAAGGCCTTATGTCTTTGCTCTAGGTGGTAACGTCTTCGCTTGGTTCTTGATGCTGTTACGATTGATGATATGAGACGGTATGAACTAAGTGTTGAGCAGAATTGACGAACTGTAAAAGGATTTGATCATCCTAAATTGATCCTATTATTGCACAGTTTGTACTTGGGAGTAAAGGAATGGTAAAAGAAGGCAAACTGACGTAACTGGAGACTATCCTATCACTGTCACCTCAATAGGATATCTCTTTCTATTTAGGGTGGTAGGCCCAGGGGAGACGTCCCCGGTGACCTGGGGTTTTGAGAAGGCAAAGGGTAAAGGCTAAGGCAAAAGTTTCCCTCTCACAAGTCACCATCGATCAGAAAGTCCGGCTAAACAACCAATAAAAGATAATAATAACCAAAAAAGTACCTGCCCGGAACAAAACAACAAGAAATTATATTTGCAAGGTCACTTGCTGGTTAGTACTTCATATAACTGGAGACTTTATCGATATAAGCAATTGACTAATATATTGATGAAGTAAGCAAAGATATATAAATGGAAATAATCACAATACGACACTTAAACAATAAATGCTTCAAAATGAGCAAGAATAACCAATTATCAATATCATAACACAAACATTCATTAGAAGCAAGTATGCATCAATCCTTTCAATTGCTTTAAGAAGCTTTAAGTGCTGCAAAGTATAACTATAACTCAAAAGAATAATAGCATCAATAGGGTTAGCAAGTTAATCTAAACTAGGGTTAAAAAGATGTTAGTAATTGCTCAAAGATTGGATGTTTATACATTGTGATCAAAACACTCAAGCAAAAGGTCTTAGACTAGTGCATTCATAGGGCAAATGGAGTCAAAAGTAGCGGCAAGAGTTGAAGGAACAATAAGTTAATAGTAGGGCCAAAGACAAGAGGAATTTGATGGTGAAGTGTTGGTAAGCCAAGGCTTCAACCATCAAACCCTAGGGGAAAACAATTTACTAAGGTGTAGGCAACCCTAGGCCTTAGCACGTTTTCCTCCTTCTTTAGCTCAATAACAAAGTAAAATCGGCTAGGTTAAAGAGAAAATGATAGGGTGTTGCAATGGCAAGGCCCTAGCAATGTCTTCAACAGATAAAATGGCTCCTTGGCATAATCTAGTAGCGAATTAAAATAAGGACACCAGCGTGTGCTTATTTCCTAGGGTTTATTCTAGCAATTTCATTAACAAAATGCAAGTAAAACACTATAACTATTCAAGTAATGGAAGGATTGCAGAAATTCACTTACATTTAGCATGTATTCATCAAGCCAAACCTTAGTTGTAAACCATCTACCAAGAAAAATACCAAAAATCACCAAAATAAACCTCCTTCAACAAGTGCGCACTAGCAATTTTAGCCAAAAATCCTAGAAGGGCCGAAAATTTCAGACCTCACACAGGTGTGAGTGAAAGATGATAAGAAAAAGAGAGTTTTAGCTCTCTATTTATACAATAGCAATGACCTAAATTTAATTTTTAGGTCACGAAAGGCCGACATGTCCAAAAATACATAATAATACTGTTTTTACATTAAATGTCAAAATCAAACCCTAATCAAGCAAAAGTGATGACGTCATGCCCTTTTAGGGTGACGTTAGGCCACTTTAGGGCAACGTTGGCCTCTTGGAGCAAAACCTTTGGCTTCCTTGGGCCTTCGGATACTGCCACACGTGCCACTTGGCACATAACTGCCTCCCAAAACCTCCACAAGTGCTGGATGACGTCATAGGTGTCCTGGGTGACGTCATGGGCCTTCCAAGGCCAACGTCCTGGTGGAAAGGGCACAACCCCCCTGGGTACAAGTCCGCTAAGCTGCCTCTAGTGGAATGTCCTCCTCTACTTTGGTGCAAACCCTCTGATCTGTCTCTGCCCCATGCTGGGGTCTCAACATCCATCTGATGGGCTTTCAGCCCCATGGAGGTCCGAACTAATCATCTCCCCATGTGTACCTGTCCATAAGGGTACCTGTTATTGCTCAGTTTGTAGTTTAGGTCAAGTAGTTGAAGGATAAGAAGTCAAACTGGCGTAACAGGAGCTTCCCCACCCACTGTCACCTCGATGGGGGGCTCTTTCTATTTAGGGTGGCTAAACCCAAGGGAGACGTCCCTGGTAATCTGGGGTTTTGAAAGGCAAAGGAATAAAGGATCAAGGTAAGTTTTCCCTTTCACAGATTACCGCCAAGAAGATAGTCAAGATGAAGATAAACCACAGAATAGGCACCTGTTTGCGAGACAAGGCAACAATAAAACTAATGCATGCAGATAGTGGTTAGCACTTCATGGATCTATGACTATCAACATTTAATATACATGAGCATAAATAACAGTAATTATTGACGAAGTCAATGATTGCAAAAAGACTATGGCTTATAATATTACTCCTCAATAAACACTGGAGATGATATAGCATTCAATGTAGATAATCAATCTTTAAACTAACACAATGCATCAAATATCATAAAATGCTCATATAAGATAGGAATGCTGCGTCAAGCTTCAAGAGGTGACGTCAGCTTTTCTTTAGGGTTAGTTTGGTAGACAAAGAGGTGAATGTTTTGTTATTTAGCCAATAAAAACTATCAATACATCAATGTCTATCAATTAGATGACTAAGCCACAACGTTTTATACCAATCAAGAGCTCAAACTAGGCATGACGTCATCATTAATCTAGGGTTAGTGAGACGTTAGGGTTAGTTAGGGTTTCAATTTTAAGAAGTTTGAAAGTATTGTTTTGGCACAAGAAGCTCAACGTTGGGAAGTTAGACTAGTGCCTTAGGGTATTATGGAGTCAAAAGCAAAGGCTAAGTCTCGGGAGAATCTAAATCTAAGGACAGGAGAGTTAAGCTCTATGGTGCTGCAATGGCAGGGCCCTAGAGTCAAAACCCTAAGGGGAGGAGGCTCATTCCAGTGTTGCTTAAGCAAGGCCTCATGCTCCTCCCTCTTTCCTTAAAAAATCCTTGGCAAAACGGCTAGCTTCAAAACATAAATCTAAGGGTGAAGAGTGTTGCAAGAGCAAGGCCCTTCAAACCCTAAAAGTCAAAACCCTAGGTGTAAAATTAATTAGGCCTAGGACGTCTTCTTTCTTCAACTTATGTTCAAAAACTAACTCAGAAAAAGGGGAATTAGTGTAGCAACGACTAGGCTATATTCTCCTTAATCAATGGCTAAAATAAGTTTTCTACCATGGGGACATATAGCAAGGACCTACTTGTGTGCTTGCAACGTAGGGTTTCAATGATTAAGCAAAACAATAACAATGTAACAATAAATGCAAGAGATTTAACCTACAACCATTCATTTAAGAAGTTTTGCATGAGAAATACACTTACAAATCAATGAAGAGCTTATCAAACCCTAGTTGTAAACCTTCCAATGATAGAAAACACAATAAAAATGCCAAAGATGATCCTCCACAAGAGTTGCGCCTCACTTCCAAGAGCAAAAATCCCAAGACAAAGACTAAAAATGATTCTCTCACAAGAGAGTGAGTTCTGTTGTTATAAAAATGAGAGGCAACGTCCTCTATTTATATCATCCTAGTGACCTTTAATTACAAAATAGGTCATTTAAAACAATCGACAAGGCTGACTAACAATATTACACTGTTTGTCACATTAAATGCTAAAAATGTCACAATATGAGCTCAAAAGGGAGACGTCAGGCCCCTCTGAGGGAGACGTTGGCCCTTTTTGGGCAAGATCAGCATCCAAGAAGCAGAACGTTGGCCCTTCTAGGGCTTCTCCAAGCTGCCACACGTGCCAAATGACCCCAGCACACTGCCACACGCTCCAGAAAACGTCCAGCTGCCTCAGGTGACGTCCTGTCCATCAAAAACAATCGTCCCATCTGCAGTGGATGATCCCCCCTAGGCCGGGCTCTGCTATGGTGTCCTGGTGGAACGTCCTTCTGTCTTCTTCGTGAAAATGCTCATCACAACGTTGTCTTGCCTCTGCCATCCCAGCAACCATCTGATGGGCTCTTCAGCCCCATGGAGGTCCGAACTAATCATATCCCCATGTGTACCGGTCCACTGGTACCTGTCCGTTGGGCATGGTCCTGCACATCAAAGACTACGCCCTCCATGGGCTCATCAGTCCTAGGGATCATAGCAATGTCAGTCATATTTCATCATTAAATTTATCAAATACATGCATGAAACCCCTAGCATATCATCTAAGAGCTCAAAGACATTACATAGATCTACTATACAAAGCTGAAGAAGACCAACA
>JASDQU010501510.1:41923-59995 GCA_032191745.1 Picea mariana | reverse complement strand
GAACATAATGGGCCGGCTCGTGATGAGACCCCCCATCCTCTTGGTTAGGTCTTGTTTTATTATTTTTCTTAGGATCCTTTTAGTTTTTTATCGAGAGGCTTTTTATTGCCTTCTCGGGGATCCCTGGGCGAAGCATCTCTAGGTTCTATTTCCTATGGCTTTTATCTTTTACCAGCTGCTTTTATCCCCTGGGCCTTTAGCCCCTTCTTCCCACAAGACAAAGTGTAACCCTCAAAAGGTCATCCTAATGGCCGGACTAGGGGAATGGGATGGATGTGCGGGAGATAAGATGTAAAATGATAGAATGGTGGGAACGAAACGATGGCTCTGCAAATCCCCTTTGGTGGCTAACCAAAACCCATGAATACAAGCTTGCTAAATCACCCCATCAATCACCCCAACAATGGTCAAGTGGATTAGTGTAAGATCCAAGCAGTCATCAGAAATGAAAGGAACCTAATGCATATATAAGAAGGTTATAATGATAAAAAATGACACATACCATGATACCTTGGACCAATTACCTCAGGGAGCAAGAGTCCTCTCCGATGCAAGTCCAAGCCGATGGTGATGGAAGCTGCTGCTGCTGAGAGGACAAGTCTGACGAAGAAGAGGAAGGATGGGCCCTCCAGGGCCATGCTCAGGTCAATCCTGCTCTCGGTACTCCATGTCTAGGACCTGTGGGCCTCGAGACATGATCTCCTAGTTATCCCTAGATATCGGGGATAACAATACCTATCCAGCGGGTATGGTCCTGCACATCAATAGATACGCCCTCCATGGGCTCATAAGTCACATGGGATCATAGCAATGTCAATCACATCTAATCATCATGTTTATTAAACATGTGCATAAAACCCCTTTTAGCCGGACAAGTGCTCAAAGACATTATACTAATCTACAAGCCAAGTTTGGAGGAAGTGACATGGTGTCCTATTGGGCTAATGCTCACTGGATGTGGGGTGTTTCCGGGAGAGATCAAATCTAAGCCATGTGAGTGGGTGAAGTGGATAAGGGATGTCTGGGCAAGGGTACAGTGATAGCAGGGAAATGCATGGCTTCCCTGTGGGTGCCTCTGTAGAGGATGAGCTGCACCTGTCATGTGGATGCAAATGTTTCCAAGCCCATTCATGCCTTTTGTTTTTTTCTTATTACTTTTTCTTCAAGAAGTTGGCTAGGGGACACTGCCCTGGCGTGGTGATTAGTGGTGGCAATGTTACCCACAAGCATTTCACGGAAATGAGAAGGCTGGCTCGTGATGAGACCCCCTTTCTTTTGGCTATGCCACCAAGAGCCACTACCCTGGCGTGGTGACCAGCTGCTAGTAGTGTCATACCGCTAGATGCCCATGGACCTAATAGGCTGGTTCGTGATGAGACCCCCTATCCTCTAACCAGGTCTTGTTTTATTATTTTATGGGTCCTTTTGTTTCTTGCTGAGAAGCTTTTTACTGCTTTCTTGGGGATCCCTGGGTGAAGCATTTCAAGGTTTCATTCTTTGGCTTCTATCTTTTGCCAGCTACTTTTACCCTCTGGGCCTTTAGCCCCTTCTTCCCGCAAGGTAAGGTACAACCCTTAAATATTGTCCACCCAATGTCCGGACCAGTGTAATGGAATGGATGAGCGGGAGAAAGATGGAAAGTGGTAAGTATGGTGGGAGTGGATGATGGATTCTCATGAATCCCCCCAGTGGAAACTCAAAACCTATGGGCACAAGCTTACTAGGGCATCCTGTCATTGTTGAAATAATGTAACTGCAAAGAGTATTCTTATTATTATTAGTATATTATTCATAGGATCAATCCCCATTGTGGATTGATCATATCAGTTATTATAATAGGACCAAATCCCCTTTTGCGGATTGGTCAAAAGACAATTGTAATAGGTAGAATAAGAAGTCAGCCTCAACAGTTATTAAAGAGACCCAGAAATATAATAAAGGTGGGTTTACCCACCCAGTTTGAGAAGTCGGCCCTGCCAGTGAAGAGACACTTCACACGTGCCAGACTTGTATAAATAAAGGAGGCTAGCGCCTCACTTAGACATAACTCACTTGCTCAGTTTGAAAGACAAGTTCTGATTTGTTACTGGCAAAGGAGAGGGAGAGTGGCGCATATCTAGGAGAGGACTTTCTCTATTAGCATAAGAGATCTCTTGGCATTGTATTGGCTATCTATATTAAGGAAGTTTTGCTGGGTTTTCTTCCCCTAGAGGGTTTCCCAGGATAAATGCTGTGTCTCTTGTGATTGTGTATTTCTCAGTGATCTTGGATTATGCTATTGTTATCTAATGAAATTAAAACATCTATAATAATGGCTTAAACATTAACAGTCATTCCCCCCAGATATGGTGAAGTGGATAGGCATAAGATCCAAGCACCCGTTAGAAACATAAAGAATCAAATGCACATATTCAAAGGTTTTGAGGATCAAAGTGACACATACCATGATACCTGGACTCATTACCTCATGGAGCAAGATCCACTTCTGCTACAGGACCAGGCCGAGGTGATGGATGCTGCTGCTGCTGACAAAGTGGAGGCGCTGCAGAAAGAAAAAGATGGGCCCTCCAGGGCCATGCTCAAGTCGATCTGGCTCTCGGTACTCCATATCTAGGACCTGTGGGCCTCGAGACATAATCTCCTTAGTTATCCCTAAACTGGGGATAACAAATCCTTTGTGGAACATTGTACTTATATGATTCGCTGATTAGTTTGTTCTCAATTGTACTGGCATTAACATTTCTTGAACGAAAGGACAATTGTTTTCCTTCTGAGCGATGTTGAAACTTTGAATGGTTAAAGTGTCTGCTCTTGTGATTGGAATGTTGATAAGGTGCCAAAACTGGTACGAAACTCGATTGAAATGCGGGCGCCTTATCGTACGACGTTTCGTGAGTACGAAACACTGTACGATTTGATTGCCCATGTTTCGATCGTGTTTCAGCTCGTATGGGCGGTGTTTCAGTGCTCATCTTCTTGTTTGTGGGCCCGTATGGGTGGCGTTTCAGCACTCATCTTTTTGTTTGTGGGCCCATACGGGCGTCTAAGCAGGCCGTGGGCCCATAAAAATTGAGGTTATTTCCATTTTTTTAAAAGAGAAACCACTCATATGTTTTTTATTCGTTTTTTTATTTTATTTTGATTTTAGAAACATCTAGAAACAACTAGAACCCCTAACAACTATAAGAAAGCACTTGGTTCACTCATTCCTCACATTCTTGAGCAAGAGGAGTTTCTTACAACAACAACAAGCATTTCGATTGTGGTTTGGAGCATTTGGGAGCAAGCTTTGGTGCATTTCCAACAAGAGGATAGTTGTGGTCAACAACGAGGGTCTGGGCATTTCTGTAGTTGGTGAGCATTCATGGCAGATTTTTACTGATTTTTTTAACTCTTTTTAGTGTTTTTGTAGCATTCATGCCTTCTCTAATTGTGGGAAGATTTTTTTACTGTTTTTGCAGCATTCATGGCTTCTCAAAGTGCCGCCATTTCCTCTGCCCCTGTAGTGCCTCGACCAAGCAGGAAACAAGAATACTATCCTCTTTGGAGGCATGTTACCAAGCTCAAGCAAATGGGTGGTGGTGGGGGTTCATGGGAATGGAGGTGCAATTTATATAAGATTGAGAAGAACTTCAAGGGTTCTTACACAAGAGGAGTCAAGGCTCACATTTTGCATGAATGAATTCAAGGTGCATGATTATGCTCAAAGGTTGAAGGAGCATAGAGCTAAAATTGGAATGTGTGGCACTAACAAACATACGCCTAGCTTGGGTGCTAACAATGAGCCAAGGATTGTTCATAAAGCAAGGAAGAGGAGGGCGGTCTTGGTAGAAGAAGAGATATCCAATCGTGCAGGTGCAAGTAAAGATTGCAGATTGTTGAAAATGCTCAACAATCAAGGGAGAGAAGAAGCTGAGTCAAGAGTGGCAAGGGCCATATTTGCTTGTGGCATCCCATTTAATGTGGTTTGGTCCCCCTATTGGTAGGATTTGTGAGGGTAATTATCACAACCCCTCAAGGTTTCAAGGGGCCAAACTGCGAAAAATTCCGAACAATTTTGCTCAGGAAATAGGCTATTGCTTGATGATGGTCTAAAACAAATTCGTTGCTCATGGGGTAGCACATGAGTTTCCATTATCTCAGATGGATGGACTGATACAAGGCGAAGACCAATGATCAATGACATTGCATCATCACCAAAAGGAGCAATGTTCTTAAAAGCAAAAGATTGTTCAGGTGAGGTAAAAGATAGTAATTTCATTGTTGATATTTTAATTGCTACTATTGAACAAGTAGGGCCAACAAATGTGGTGCAATTATCATAGATAATGCCCCTGTTTGCAAAGCTGTAGGCTTGATTATTGAGAGTAGATACAATCATATCTTTTGGACTCCTTGTATTGTCCATAATCTTAATATGACTTTAGAAGGGATTGAGGCAAAAACTGCATGGATTAAGGATATCACAGGGCAAGCTAGGGAGATCATAAATTTCATCACTAACCACCACTAGTCTCAAGCAATATATCGAGAATACTCCAAATTGGAGTTGCTCAAAGTTGCTGAGACAAGATATGCCTCCAACTTCATCATCTTGCACTACCTTGTTGAGGTCAAAATTGCATTAATGAGTATGGTGGTGGGTGCCGCTTGGGTTGAGTGGAGACAGGTAGATCCAGAGAGGGGAAGTATGGTGCGAAGGGTGTTGATTGGTGAAGATTGGTGGAGCAAGATATAATTCTTGCTCAAGTTCACTTTACCTGCGTTTGAGCTTCTCCAAGATGCAGAGACAGACAAACCTTTCTTAGGAGAGATTTATGATGGCATGGATACCATGGTTGAGAAAACCGTGGAAGTTATTACATAGGAGGCTCCCACTCTTCTTTTTGTTGATGCTGATTTAACTGAGCATGTGAGCGCCATCATGGTTACAAGGTGGAATGGCTTTAACACTCCATTGCACACTTTGGCACATGCTCTAAATCCTTGATTTTATGATGAATTTTTCATTGTTCAAAGCAATGGGAAGAGGAATGCCCCACATAAGGACGAGGAGGTAGCCAGCGGAGTGAAAAAGGCCTGCCAGAGGTTGTTTCCAGCTTCTCAACAAACAAAGGTGAGGGAGGAATTTGCTTGTTTTGCTGATGGATTAGAGGATTTTGTAGACATATCATATTTGGAGGAGATGAGGACCATGGACCTGGTGAAATGGTGGACTTGTCATGGGGCAAATGGTGTATATTTGCAAAGCCTTGCCACTCGTATTCTATCACAAGTGGCAAGCTCTTCATCAACGAAGAGGAATTGGGGCACCTATGGTTTCATTCATTTCGTGAAGCGCAACAGGTTGGGATCCCAAAAGGTTGAAGATCTTGTATACATGCATTCAAACCTGCACCTTGTGTCTCGTAGGGGTGAAGAATATGCAACTGGGCCTCATAAGGAGTAGTATGCGGATGCAAAATGCCTAGACTTGGAGTTCTCTCTTGGTTCTCTTGATATGGTCATGATGCAACAACAACTAGAAGTGGAATTGCCTCTTTTGCCCATCTATGCTCTAGTTCTGTTGAACATGCATCTTGTTCTATATTTAATGATGAGGATGATGATCAGTATGACATGTATTAGGAATCTATTTTATTGTAGCTGTATTTAGCTTGTGTTTTATTTATTTTTCAGCACATACAACCTCATTTATAAAGGTTGATTTTGGATGTACATACTATAGCCTCATCTATAAAGGCTAATTTTGGATTTTGTTGCTTGCATCATGTAATCAATGATATTGATCATCTACGGGGTTAATATAGACATAGTTTACCTTCTAAAATGTCATTTATGTGTGTCATTATGTTTTTCTTGCAAGATAATGTGTTTATATATATATATACATACAACGTTTCCCTCGACATTTCCATTTTTGGAGGGTTGCGTTTCCTGCCGTACACGTTTCAAAAACTTCTAGATGTTTCCCCGTTTCGTGCAACTTAGGAAGTTCCAACAACTTTTGATTTAGATTCTTTAAGCAAGAAATTTTTTCATCTGTTTCTAATAATTTCTTTCTGAGATCTTGAATTTTTTGTTCCAACTTTTGAACACACTATTTTGAATTATTTGACTTCTTGATCTGATTAAGTGGCTTTTGACTGTGTTCTTTTAAACGAGAAATTTCTTCGTTTTTATCTGCAATAATTCGATCATATTCTTTTTGTTTCTTTGATACTGACCATTGATTTTATTAAAGAATCACCCTTGAGATGTCTTTCAAGTCTTTTGATGAAGGTACTATTGAATCTGACTTCATAGTAATGTCTTGAAATGTTATCTTCTTCTTAGAGGGAAACATCACAAACTTTTTTTATATGTTTAAGATGAAGGTACCTAGTTTTTTAAATTAGGGTAACCCAAGAATTATGTCAATCTGTTTTTCAAACATATTTGTAACATTGAATTGAGATATATATTCGTAATCATCCATTGTTACTTGCAATCCTTAATTTCATATTGTTTCTTGCAAAGAATATCTTCCTTTTCAATTATATTTGGCTTTGGAATTAATGATTGATTTGCCAAATTTTCATCATGGTTAATGCTGATAATGATGTTAACCTCTCTTCCTAGAATACTCCCCTTTATTGTAATTAACCCATAACAAGAAATGTAACAACCTTCATAAGAAAATCTTCCCTTTTCCTTTGTTAATTTGGTAGCTCAGAAAGTGTCTTAGCTAAGCCTATGTGTCCAAGGCTAGTTGATGGACATAATTAAATACCCAGATTAACTTTATTAATTTAACCTAAGTTTTAACTTGGGAAAAGTATAAAAGTCATTTAAATGACTTTTATTGACTTTTCACTCAGATTTATGAAAAGTCATTTTTTTTCAGAAATTAATAATTCACTAAAGTGAATTTCTGGAGGCTTCTAGCAGACTCTAGGAAAAGTGAATTAGAGAGATAAAACGAGGCTAAGGGTGAAGAACAAAACACATTGTGTGTTGAGTTGATGAGTGAGGGTGTTGGTTGAGGAAGAGGAAGTCAATTCTACAGAGTGAGGAAGGGCGAGTTAGCAACAAAGGAAGTGAGCTGAGTGTAGGACGTTCCAGCTGAGACAGAGGTAGAAGAAGAAGGGGCGATTTTAGGGCCAAAAACGCGGGGCCGAAAAAGTATGCCGAGTTTGGTGGGCTGTAAGAAATTTTTGAATTTTCTGTTGTTGTAAATTAATTCCTCTGAAGCTAATAAAGCCCCTCCTTTGTTGGTTTTCCCCACACTAGGGTTTCCAGGGTATTTTTGGTGTCTTCCTATTTTATGCGCTTGGTTTCTATTTGCTTCTGTTGTTCATTTTAGTTAAATAACTCAGCTGTAAATTTAATCCATGATTTTCAGAAGTTATATCAGCATAAATACATTTCTGGGTAAGGAAAAATCTTTGGCATTTTATTTCTATTTGTTGAGTTTAAAGGAATTTAACATGATATCAGAGCTCAGTGTCTGAATACAGAAGAAACCAAGTCAATTTGCTGTGTAGAATAAGAGTAAATCGGTAAGGAGGTTGAATTACCAGAGAGGGCGTGTGAGTCAGGGCAATTGACAGAATGACCAATGTAGACTTGGGATTCGAGGATAGGCTGGAGGGAGCCTCAAACTTCAGTCCACAGAGAGAGCAAATTGGTTTGCTGTTGGAGGAACAAGGTTTGTGGGAGTTTGTTGAAGGGACAATAATACTTCCAATACCCAACACAACAACCAACTCATCTTGGGAGAGATGTAAAGGCTAGATGATTAATTATTGATAGAGGCAAAGACCACATCATTCCTCATCTCTCTAGTAAAAAGACAACTAAGGATCTGTGGGAGGCCCTAGTTAAATTGTACCAGTTAGATAACTAGAGCAGGAAGATGATTCTTAGGGAGAAACTTAGAAGCACAAAGATGGTTAGGGGAGAGTCAGTTGTTACATATCTCACAAAGTTCACTCAGATCAGAGATGAACTGGCGGCTATTGGGGAGACTGTGGATGAGACCAAGCTGGTGAGGACAACCTCTAATGGCTTCACCAAGCAGTGGGACGTGTTTGTCAGAGGTGTTGTAGGACGAGAGAAACTCCTTGATTGGGAGAGGTTATGGGATGACTTCACCTAGGAGGAACTACGAGTTGGTACCTCACAGGCTAGCCAACTGAAGAGTGAGGATGAGGAGAATCTTGCCTTAGATGAAAGGGCAAGTTCAGAGGAAAGAAGGGACCCAATGTGGGTCATACCTCTAAGGGAGAAAATAAAGAATTCAACAAGATAAAGTGTTTTGCCTGTCACAAACCCGACCACTTTGCCAGTCAGTGCCCAAACAAGAAGAAGGGCAACAAGAAGTTACACATGGCAGCATTAACTTCAGTTGAAGTTTACGAGTTTGCAGCTAGGCTCGAGAATGAGTTTTCACTCATTGCATGTCTCTCTAGCTTAGCTAGTTCAGGCGTGTGGTACATAGACAATGGTGCCTCTAGTCACATTACTGGAGTGCGAGAGTACTTATCCAGCTTGCAGGAGGAGGAGATGGACCTCGTGATTGAGATGGGCAATAATGCTAAGCGTCGAGTAGCAGGCCATGGGACAGTCACATTTCAGAGGGAGTCTGGAAAGCCACTGATGGTGAGGGATGTGCTATATGTTCCAGGTATGATGAAGAACCTGATATCAGTTTCAGCATTGGAGGTAGAGGCTATGTTGTCTGATTTCAAAANAGCTTGCAGGAGGAGGAGATGGACCTCGTGATTGAGATGGGCAATAATGCTAAGCGTCGAGTAGCAGGCCATGGGACAGTCACATTTCAGAGGGAGTCTGGAAAGCCACTGATGGTGAGGGATGTGCTATATGTTCCAGGTATGATGAAGAACCTGCTATCAGTTTCAGCATTGGAGGTAGAGGCTATGTTGTCTGATTTCAAAATGGGCGAGTGTACATCAGGCCCAAGGACTCCAGGACAACGAAGGTGATTGGTGTCATGCGAGAGAAGTTGTATAGGCTTTAGTTCGAGCCAACCCGAGCATTGGTGAGCAACACATGTGACTTGGTAGAGTTATGGCATAGGAGGATGACACACCTACATCATGGAGCACTCAAGGTGTTGAAGGAGATTGTGACAGTACTGCCAGATTTTAGCATAGAGCATCATGAGGTATGCAAGGGGTGTGCTATGGGAAAGTACACTAAGATTGCTTTCCCACACAGTGACGACAGGACAAGAGGCATCCTTGACTTGATACACTCAGACGTATGTGGGCCCATGTCATCTCCATCCCTGAGTGTGTATGAGTACTATTTCACCTTCATCGATGACCTTTACAGGAAGACCTAGATCTACTTCATGAGGACCAAGAACGAGGTTCTTAGTTGGTTCCAAGAGTTCAAAGCTCTTGTGGAGAACCAGATGGGTAGGAAGATCAAGACCTTGAGATCCGACAATGGAGGCGAGTACACCTCAAAGGCCTTCAAGGATTTCTGTGTAGGTGTTGGGATAAAGAGGGAGTTGATTGTTCCGTACAACCCATAACAAAACGAGGTGGTGGAAAGGAAGAACATGGCTATCGTTGGGGCTGCTAAAGCCATGCTGTATGATCAGGATTTGCCTAGGTTCTTATGGGCGGAGGCCTGTAACATAACAGTATACATACAGAACATGAGTCCTCACAAGGCGTTGGGGAGGAAGACTCATGAGGAGGTATTCACAGGGAGGAGACCAGAGATTAGACACTTCAGGATCTTCACATGCCTTGTCTATTGTCATGTCCCCTTAGAGAAGAGGACAAAGCTCGAGGCCATTGTCGAGAAGGGGATTTTTCATTGGTTACAACGAGAATTCGAAGGAATACAGAGTTTACATTCCTTCCTTGAGGAAGACTGTGCTCAAGAGGGATGTGAGATTTGAGGAGGACAGAGCCTTGAAGAAGGCTCATGATACTGGTGTAGCAATAGCAAGGGATCAGGAGCTGGAGATTCATAAGACTGAGGAGACACAGGTTACAAGTACAGGTATAGGTGCGAGCACAAATGATCATATTACAGATCAGGATGAGGAGCAACAGGCTCCTCCAGTTCAGGAGATTCCTTCTACTAGGAGGAGGAGCAGAGAAGACCTTGAGAGAGGCACATGAGTACGTGGGTGCTTCTAGGACATTGGTCAGAGAGAGCAGAGCACCACAAAGTTTTTTCAGTTATATGGATTTGATGAGTGAGCTATTGGAGGCCGAGCCTTCCAGCTTTGAGGAGGCATCACATCAACATGTGTAGAGAGATGCCATGGTGGAAGAGTATGCTTCCATCATGAAGAATGATGTATGGGAGGTGGTGCTCCAGCCAGAGGGAAATCAGTGATTGGCTTGAGATGGATCTATAAGATCAAGCACACTACAGATGGCAGTGTGGAGAAGTTCAAAGCTCGCTTTGCGACTAAAGGGTTCTCTCAAGAGGGAATTGACTATGATGAGACATTCGCCCCAATGGCGAGATACACTTCGATTAGGGTTGTGATCTCGATTGCAGCAGAGATGGGGTGGACGATCCACCAGATGAACGTGAAGATGACCTTCCTCAATGGCATCATTGAGGAGGAGGTGTACATTGAGCAACTAGAGGGATTTGAGGTGCATGGGAGGGATTCCCATGTGTGCAGGTCGAGGAGAGCCTTGTATGGGCTCAAGTAGGCTCCCAGAGTATTGTACTCATGGATTGACAACTACTTGCAGGGGATGGGCTTCACCAAGAGTGAGGCGGACTCCAACCTCTACTACATCATAGTTGGAGGTGAGCCGCTCATTCTTGTGTTGTATGTGGACGACTTGTTTCTTACAGGTTCAGAGAGGCTCATTGCAGAGTGCAAGAGGGATCTTGCTTCGAAGTATGAGATGAAGGATTTGGGGTTGATGCACTACTTTCTAGGGTTAGAGGTGTGGTAGCGTGATGGTCAGACCTTCCTTGGACATGGGAAGTATGCAGTAGAGATTCTAAAGAGATTTGGGATGCTGGACCAGAGGCCTATGTCTATGCCCATGGTGACCAACTGGAAGATCGATGCTTCTAGATCAAAGTCAGTGGACCCTACTCTTTACAGACAATTGATTGGCTCTCTGATGTATTTGATCAACAATAGACCATATATATGCTTTGCATTTAACACACTCAGTCAATTCATGGTTGAGCTGAGGAGGTTACACTGGATGGCAGCCGGCATGTTTTGTGATGTCTGCGTGGCACAATTGATTTTGGGTTGAGTTATATCCAGGGAGATGGGGTGAAGCTGACAAGTTATACAGACACTTATTCGGAAGGCAACAGACTGGAGAGTAAGAGTACTTCAGGTTGTTGTTTTAGCTTGGGATCAAGTGTTGTTTCCTGGTTGAACAGGAAGCAAAAGTCAGTGGCATTGAGCTCTGTTGAGGCAGAGTACATGGCAGCTAGCTTAGCAGCATGTGAGGCCATTTGGTTTTGTAAGCTGCTCATCGGTTTGTTTGGCCAGGAGTTGGATGCGACTGTCATTCACTGTAATATTCAGAGTTGTATCAAGCTCTCTGAGAATCCAATGTTTCATGACAATTCCAAACACACACAGATCAGATTTCACTTCATCAGGGATTGTGTGCAGAAGGGGACAATGAAGCTACAATATGTGCCTAAAGGAGAGCAGGTGGCAGACATTCTCACGAAGGCCTTGGTGAAAGGCAAGTTTGTCTTTTTCAGAGACAGGTTGGGATTGGTATAGAGTGCCTTCCTCCCTAAGAGGGAGTGTTAATTTGGTAGCTCAGAAGGTGTCTCAGCTAAGCCTATGTGTCGAAGGCTAGCTGATGGACATAATTATTAATTTTGTCCTAAGATTTTGTCCTAAGTTTAAACTTAGGAAAAGTATAGAAGTCATTTAAAAGACTTCTATTTTCTTTTCACTCAAATTTATGAAAAGTCACTTTTTTCAGAAATTAATAATTCACTAAACTGAATTTCTGGAGGTTTTTAGAAGCCTCTAGGAAAAGTGAATTAGATAGGTAAAAGGAGACCGAGGGTGACGGACAACGGATTGTGTGTTGAGCTGATGAGTGAGGGTGCTGGCTGAGGAAGAGGAAGTCGATTCTGCAGAGTGAGGAAGGGCGACTTAGCAGCAGAGGAAGTGCGCTGAGTGCAGGCTGTTCCAGCAGAGACAAAGGTGGAAAAAGCAGGGCCGAAAAAGTAGGCCAAGTTTGTTGGGCTGTAAGAATTTTTTGTTGCTGTGAATTGATTCGTCTGAAGCCAATAAAACCCCTCCTTTGCTGGTTTTCCCCACACTGGGTTTTCCAGGGTATTTCTGGTGTCTTTCTGTTTGATGTGATTGGTTTCTATTTGCTTCTGCTGTTCATTTTAGTTAAATAATTCAGCTGTAAATTTAATGCATGCTTTTCAAAAGTTATATCAGCATAAATAAATTTCTGGGTAAAGAAAAATCATTGGCATTTTATTTCTGTTTGCTGAGTTTAAAGGAATTTAACATCCTCATTAGTGGACTTCATTTTGCCTTGGTCGATATTTTATGATAAATAATTCTTTGATTATGAAGCTTATATAACTCTTCTTTTGTTCCCAAGGGATTAACTAATACACTTATAAAAATTTCTTCAATGACTTCCTTGAAAATAAAAAATTCCTTTCACTCTTCTCGCTTTCATGTCTTATAATTTCTTTTAATAATTCCACTTGAATATATATCTATATCTATATATATATATATATAATACTTTTCCTTGATAACTTTTTTACTTTAATAAAAAGTACCTTAATGTAACTTATTTAATATCACCTTTTTCTTTCAATCTTTATATTTTAAAAGTAACTTAATACTTTATTAAAGTGTAAACTTTTTCACTTTAAAAATGTTGGACCTTGTCTCTTTTACTTATAACAAACCTTATGTCTTTCTACTTAAAAAATTCTTTTGTTGTCTTTCAATGTCGGCTACTAAAATGCCACAATAACTTAAATGAATGTTTTTTATGTTGGCTTTTGTGCTTTAATGAAAGTGTATTTTAATATCGTCTTCAGAAATTTAAAAACTCCTTATACTTTTGTACTTTTTAGTTCATATATATAATTGACTTTGAATGTCATAAAATTAAGATCCGTTCTTTTAATTCGCTATTAGTTTAATATTTGAAGAGGCACAGCTGTATGTCTTCTCCTAGCACAACAGTTTGGAGATTCAAACAATATGATACAGTGATCTCTGTAAATGTAAATACAAGGCAGATTCTTCTACATTTTCCAGTTGTCACGATTTTTGGTTTGTTTCCTGGAGTTAACAAAAAAACAACGATTCTTCTACTTTTTCCAATTGTCACGATTCTATACTGACGGCCCCTACAACAATTGACTTGTAGATTTATGAATGACAGCTTGCAAACTTAATTCTCCAAACACTGATTATCTTCTAATCGACACAAACTTCTTAAATGGCGACATTTCCTCGTTTTCCAGATTTATTGTTGCAATGTGAATTGGTCGGATATGATGCACATGAAAATACGCGTCCCTTAGATGTGAACGAAGACTCAGAACGTGTTTCAAAGTGATTGCATTAATTGACTAATTAATCGAACCTAAGTGACCACATATTCCTTTTACAAGCATCTTATTTGTTTGTTGAAGTATTCAGACCTCTATCTTCTGTGCTATGCCCAACCAAGTTCGTAAACAATGGCGTATACCTGATCGATTTGTATATTTTTCTGTATATTATGCAATATAATTCTTGACTTTGTATAATGAATTACGTGACCTTTGTGCTCTCCTTGTTCACTACCCCAGACAATTCTGGCGTACCATCCTCCCTTGACACTCCCCCCTCCCATCCGACCTTGATCCTGCGTCCATGTTCTCTCACACCTCCAACCTTTATGATATTCCCAAGCATCCCCAAATCCATGTCACCTCTCCCCCCTCTTGATGCCACTTATTCTCAGACAGAGATATCAGGGAGGCCATTTGGGTGATGAGCAACAACAAAGCAACAGATGAGGAAGGGTTCCAGGCAGAGTTCTTCAAGCACGGTCTCCGTGCTTTGGTTAGTTATTTGGATGATCTCTTCAACCATGTAGTTCGTACAGGCTTTCCCTCAACATGGTCACATCACATCATCCACCTGATTCATAAATCTTGTCCCAACACAAATCCTAACAACTACAGGATGATCATGGTGGGCCACACATTCTCGAAGCTGTATGCTACGGTTCTCCATATGAAGCTCTCCAGTGACCTCGAGTAGAGACACCTCGGAGCTAGGGGACAAGCAGGTTTTCGACCGACTCACTAGACTATCGATCACATCTTCACCCTCCGGGCCATCATTGAGGAGGCACGACACCGCTCTTCGAAATTCTACTGCTGTTTTGTAGATTTTCGGAAAGATTTTGATTTTGTCCCGAGGGAAGCCTTGTTCCAGAGGCTCAAAGATATTGGCATCCCCACGACCTTGTTGACAACGATCATGTGCCTATATGAGTCTGTTCTTGGTCGACTCCGCACAACTCATGGGTTTCCCACTATCACCCACGTTGTTTGGGATTTATATTGATGCGCTGGAGACCTTCCTTCACGAGCACATCCAAGACAACGATGGATGTATACTTCACCAAGTCCTGATATCTATCCTACTTTTTGCTGACGAGGTGGTCCTCTCCTCATCTCCAGAGGGATTACAGAGACAATTGGATGCCTTATCCTTGTTTTGCGACCTTCGACAGTTGACGGTCAACCTAGGTAAAACCATGGTCATGATTTTCAATAGGTTGAAGAGAAATTCAAATTTTCACTTCCTCTTCAGAGGGGAGGAGATTGAGATTACCAACACCTATAATTATTTGGGGGTGCAATTCTCAGGTTCCCGTTTCAGTCTGCGTCCGACCCTCCAGCTTTGGATCAACAAAGGATATGGATCTTTAGCCCTTCTAGAGAGACAATGTTTTCGACACCACTTCTAGGACATTTTGTCCAAGATGAGCCTCATGGACACCCTAATCCGACCCACTGTTTTGTATGGTTCAGAGATTTGGGGACCATCTTTACTCGAGTCAGATTGGGCTTCAACAGAGACAGTACAGATTCTTCTTCTCTGCCACATCACTAGATGCAAATAGACAGTACCTCAGCACATCATCCTTGCGGAGTTTGGAGCTCAACCCTTTCGGCTTGAGACAATGTTCAGATTGGTCTCCTTTTTGCATCGTATCATTAGCTTTGGAGAGTGGGCAAAAGGTAGGGACCAGTACCTGTACTTGGCCTATCGTTCTTCAGAGGCTATTGCCCTTTCTAGTCCTCCGGGTCAGGCCAGAGGTTGGTTCGCAGGAGTTTCAGGTCTCCTAGTGTCAATGGGCATCTAGTTAGATTGTCTCCCTCCATTTAGATATTCCTTAGATGCACCTGGTCACCTTTTACCTACCAGACATGAGCTGAACAAGATCATCGGGGATGACATTTACAAGCAGTTTGTCCAGATCACCTGGGTAAACCCTCAAGGAGTGTTGCGCCCAAAGATGGCCTTCTACGTTGGGCACTTTTTGGAGTTGAGAGACGAGCTAATTGTTTGACCCCAATATACACTTTGTCACTGGATGCATGCCCTTCGCATTCCATTCAACCAGTTCAGAGTGGGTTCTCATAGACTTCAAATAGAGACAAACCACCAGATTGATAGATCAAATAGAATCTGCCAGGTATGCCATTTACAGGAGGTGGAGACCGAGGTGCACTTTATTTTTCGATGCCTCGTCTACTACGAGATCAAAGGAAGGTTCGAGTTTTTGTTAAGAGAATCTTAGACCCTCATTGGCTTTTTCAGATATCTTGATCAGAGATGTTTGGCCCTATATATACATGAGGCTCTTAGGTTCCGAGCGCATACTCTTCAACCTCCCATCAGGCCCGACTCTACATAGAGGATCACTTCATTTTTCATAGTGCTATCTTTAGGAAGGGGCACCAAGCGACCGACCGACATCAGTACAGATCCAGACCCCAAACCAATGAGGACCCGCGGGGTCCCGCCCCGTTCCATTAGATCTCAACTACAGAATCACATCAGATCCCTTCCTGGGAGACGGACTAGATCCTCCAGACCTCAACATCGTGTGACCTCCTCTAGGCAGCAACACAGTGGACAGTGCGCGCTTCCCACCAACTCTTCTTCGAACCAACAAACTTTGTTGGGTTTCCTTCATTCAGCCTCGGATGTTAGGATAGATGGGTCTACTCCATAGACCTATGAGCACCTAGATCTTCTCCGCCTGTGCATCTTTGCCCCGTTGTAGGGTTTGGGACTTGTGGCTGCGATTGAAAGCTCCTCATACTTCAACCCAACTCACATTATCTATGTTTTTGTATCTTCATGCAATTTATTCCTTTATAGGAGACTGTTTGGTACTCTCGCATTGTAAGGACATCATTGTAACCAGTCCCTTTGACCTACTTTTGTGGTCATTAGTTGGACATCAATAAAAATTATCTTATCTTCTCTGTTTGACTGCGTACTAGGTCAATCCCTGGTGACTTTTTTGGCATATATTATTTTTTCCAAAAAAACTTTCTGTAATCTACCAATACGTACTTTGGCAGATAATAAGAACTTCTTATGGTCACTGAATGAATGACTTTTGCTGGTTGCTTTGAATCTTGATATATCTATAAATATAGATATACTTTTTGACATCTCATTTATTTTTCAAATTTTTGCAGCAAAACAACTTTTATGGAACCTCTTATTTCCTATGGTCTTTATTTTTTTCTCTTTTTTTGGTTTTATTTTTTTTATTTTCTTTTTTTTATTCTCTTGATATCTGGTACTAACTTGTAATTTTCTTGCAGTGGAACGATTATTTCTTCAACTGTAATTTCTGATTTTTTTTAAATGGCAAAATGCCCTAGCATGGTCAAAGACACAAAGTTCCAAAGCGTTAGAAATAAAGAGATGTGCTCGTTTTTCCATAGACAATATAGCAATATTGTCACCCAACCATAGGCCGAAGCCACCCCCAAGCACCTTAACCTTGATAGATAGAATAATTCCAGAAGCAAATCCTTAGAACCAATAGCCAACCAAGGTAGCATACGTCTCTCCAAAAGCTAGCGCACCAAGCAGAGAGTCCAAACCATAACCAAGGCAGAACGTCCAAACCATAGTCAAAGTCCAAAATCCCAGTTGCAGTAGCTGCAACTGCACTCCAAAACTTGCGCACCACTAGTTTGTGTGAGTTGTGAGAGTGTGTCAAATGAAGTCTAGCGCCCTCTTACTTATAGTCTTCCAAGTGACCTAACTGGGCCGACTTGTACTTCTGGAGGATAATAATTTAATATAAATTATTATCTTGAGCCTGTTATCGCACAGTTTGTAGTTAGGATAAAAGGCTAGAGTCTTGTAGGTCAAACTGGCGTAACAGGAACCTATCCCACCCAATGTCACCACGATGGGAAGGTTCTTTCTGTTTAGGGAGGTGAGGCCCAGGGGAGACGTCCCTGGTGACCTGGGGTTTTGAGGAGGCAAGAGGATAATAAGACGGATAGATTCCCCCTCACAAGTCACCACCAAACAGATAGTCCGGCCAAAGGCCAATTTAAAGTAAACTCGCAAAGATATACTTGCCTGGAACAATGAAATTGTTGAAATAATGTAACTGCGAAGGGCATTCTTATTATTTTGTTATTGGATTAAATCCCCATTGTGGATTAATCATGTCATTATTATTATTTTTATTATTAGGTTAAATCCCCATTGAGGATTAACCAAGTCGGTAATTGTATAAGGACCAAATCCCCTCTTGCGGATTGGTCATCAGACAATTATAATGTAAAGAATAAGAAGTTGGCCCCAACAGTTATAATGAAAGGTCGGCCCAGCTAGATTTAATTAAAGGTGGATTTATCCACCCAGTATGAGAGGTCGGCCCTGCCAGAATGGTGTCTCTTCACACGTGCCAGATTAGTATAAATAAGAGGCTAGCGCCTCACTTCTATCACACACTTCACTTGCTCATGTTCTTATGAGGCAAGGTGATATTTCAAGTTGGTGAAAGA
>JASDQU010501510.1:15223-41873 GCA_032191745.1 Picea mariana | reverse complement strand
TTCAAGTTGGTGAAAGAAGAAGAAGGGTGGCGCATCTCTTGGAGGAGGATTTTCTGTATTGGTTGAGTTATCTCTTGAACTCTTGATAAGCTATTTATGATAAGGAAGTTTTTGCTAGGTTTTCTTCCCCTAGAGGGTTTCCCAGGCTAAATGCTGTGTCTATTGTGGATGTGTATTTCTCAGTGATCTTGTGGTTATTATTCTCTTATCTTTATGAAATGCAAAGAACTATAATGATGGCATAAAAAATTAACAGAAATAGCAAACTGATATATGCAAGTTATATTTCAATGGGGTTAGTACTTCATATAATAGACGACTATTTGATTAAAATATAAGCAATTGGCAATAAATGTTGACGAAGTCAATGTTTATCAATAACAATGAAAATTATAACACTTCACCAATAAATATTGGAACAATATGGCATTCAATGTAACCAATCAACACATCATCTAATAAATGCCTTAGATCACCATTCAATTGCTCAAAGACAAAACGTTGCTGCATCAATGATATAATAGCCAAGGATGACGTCAACACTTAGGGTTAGTAGGTTAGTCTAGGCTAGGGTTAGTGAAATTAGGGTTTTAATTCAAGGTTTTGAGAGTGTTGTGATCAAATTCACTTCAACGCTGGAGGACTTTAAATCAGTGCCTTTAGGGTAAAATGGAGTCAATTTAGTGGAGGACACAAGGGTTGAAGGAGGACGGCTAAGGACTAGAGGGAAGAGTTCTGAAGTGCTGCTATGGCAGGGCCTCAGAAACAAAACCCTAGGGGAGAGAGGCTCACTCCGGTTTTGCTACGACAAGGCCTCGTGCTCTCTCCTCCTTCCTTAGATGGCAAACGGCTAGCTCAATGAAGCACAAAATCAAGACAAGAAAGTCTAATGAGGGAGAGTGTTGCTACAGCAAGGCTCTTTCATCAAACCCTAAAAGAAAAACGACCCTAAGTGTAGATAACCTAGGCCTGGGACGTCTTCTTCCTCTTGAGTTCTAAATGGTACGGCTAGCAAAAGGGAGGAAGAGAAAAGAGTGTAGCTACGGCTAGGCTCTCTTTTTCTTCCTCAATGGCTGAAAATTTCTCATAATGGGGACATGAGACAAGGACCTACTTGTGTGCTTGTCACCTAGGGTTTTATTTAGCAAATTATAAACATATGCAAGAAAATAAGACTACAACCATTCATTTAAGAAGTTTTGCAGAAAAAACACTTCCATATCACCATGAAATAGCATGCAAACCCTAGTTGTAACACCTTCCACCAAGAGAAAAGCCAAGAGATGCCAAAAATATCTTCCTTCAACAAGTGCGCCTCACCAAATCAGCCAAATACCCAAGATAGGGCGCAAATTTCAGACCTCTTTATGGAGTGAATGAGTAGTGATCAAAAAATGAAGGAGACAATCCTCCATTTATACAATATCATGACCTAATTTTACTTTTTAGGTCATGTAAAAGGCCGACAAGGCCAAAATATCAAATCATACTGTTTTTACATTAAATTGTCAAATTAAATCCTAAATCAAGTTGAAAAGAGAGTAAAAGCCCCTCCAAGGGAGACGTTAGCCCCTTTTTGGGCAGATGGGGCGCCCTGGAGCAAAACGTTAGCCCTCCCTGGGCTTCTCCAACTTGCCACATGTGCCACTGCTGCCTAGTCTTCCCCCCAAAACGTCCATGATGCTGGGTGACGTCATGGTCAAGATGGTGACGTCCTAGGCCTCCCAAGGCCAATGTTCCACTGAGAAAGGGTCATCCCCCCTAGGTCAAGCTCTGCCGGGGTGCCTCTGGTGGAACGTCCTCTTCTCCTCTGGTGCAAAACTCCAGATCCATCTCTATCTTATATTTGCCCCCTGATGGGGTCTCAACATCCACCTGATGGGCTCTTGAGCCCCATGGACTGATCATCTCCCCATGTGTACCATTCCAAGATGGTACCTGTCCGTCGGGCATGGTCCTACACATCAAAAGCTACGCCCTCCATGGGCTCCTCAGTCACAGGGATCATAGCAATGTCAATCACATTTCATCATCAATATTAATAAACATATGCATAAAACCCCTAATAGATCAATCAATAGCTCAAAGACGTTACACAAACCTACTATACAAGTCTGGGAAAAGGGCAAGGCATCTTATTGGGCTAGTGTCCACTGAATAAAGGAAGTTCTCGGAAGAGACCTCTTCCAAGCCATGTAAGTGGATGAAGTGGTCAAGGGATGTCCAAGCAGGTGGGTGCAGGTCGAGGATGCAATGTGTTACCTGTGGGTGCCTTTGTAGGAGGCGAGCTGTACCTGTCATGGATGCAATTCTTTCCAAGCTCATTTATGCCTTTTATTCTTTTTGTTATTTCATTTTTATTGCTTTTTTCTTTCCTATTTTTTGCTCAAGAGATAATCAGGGGACACCGTTCTGGCGTGGTGACCAGTGGTGACAACGTTATCCACTAGTACTTTCACAGAAATGAGAAGGCTGGCTCGTGATGAGACACCCTTTCCCTTGGCCATGCAACCAAAGGTCACTGCCCTGGCGTGGTAACCAGCTGATGGCAATGTCATACTGCTAAGTACCCATGGACCTAATAGGCTGGCTCGTGATGAGACCCCCTATCCTCTGGTAATGTCTTGTCTTATTATTTTTAGGGTCCCTCTTGTTTCTTGTTGAGAAGCCTTTTATTGCTTTCTCGGGGATCCCTGGGCGAAGCATCTCGAGGTTTTATTCTTAGGCTTTTATCTTTTACCAGCTTGCTTTTACCTTTTGGGCCTTTAGCCCCTTCTTCCCACTAGATAAGGTGCAATCCTAAAAGAGATCATCCTAGTGCCCGAACAAGTGGAATGGGACAGGTGGGCGGGAAACAAGATGGAAAAGTGAAACTGTGAAGGGAGCAAACGATGGCTTCTCAGAGACAACCCCAGTGGCTAACCAAAACCAACAGACACAAGCTTACTAAGACACCCTGTCAATCCCCAAAGCATGGTCAAGTGGGCAAGTGTAAGATCCAAGCAGTTGTTAGAAATAAAAGGAATCAGATGCATACATTCAATGGTTTTGATGATCAAAGTGACACATACCATGATACCTAAACTAATTACCTCATGAAGCAAGAACCCTCTCTGACACAAAACCAAGCCGATGGTGGTGGAAGCTGCTGTTGCTGAGAGGATATGGATGTTGGAAGAGAGAAAAGGTGGGCCCTCCAGGGCCATGCCGAAGTCAATCCTGCTCTCGGTACTCCATGTCTAGGACTTGTGGGCGTCGAGACATGATCTCCTAGTTATCCCTGAAAGTGGGGGATAACAGAGCCGACTTGCCTTCTAGGGTTATTATCCAGCGTTTTAGGGTTTCTCTTGCTTCCCAGAATATTCTAGTCTCGTCAAAGATTACACGTAGAGTTTAATACCTCCTGCAGCTACCATAATATCAACACTTCCTCCTAGCTAGGGAGGTATTAAGGGCAATGGTCTTGAGCACAAACGAACCATTCAACCGGTAGCATCATCATAGCCACACAGGCTATCTCATGATCACGTAGATCAACTTACGAGCAACATCATCACTATTAGTATCATCTGATAGCATCAACTGCATCATCTCTCGAAGCCCTACTCTATATGAGTAATCGGGCATGATGCTGAATAAGTCACTCACTCCACAGAGTGATACAAGGACCATTCTTCTAATTTGGTCATATGTCCTAGAAGAATAATAGTTCCAACAGATGCTGAAAGCCATGCCATGGGCTACAAGGACTATTCTTCTAATCCAAACATATGTCCTAGAAGAATGACTGTCCTGGACCAGTTTTCCCTCCGACCACTACTGTGAACTCAGGGAAAATGTTTCTCTTGTACCAATTTCTCCACTCTGGTCACCACTGTGAACTCAGGGAGACAAACCATTCTTCTAATCCGAACATACATCCTAGAAGAATAGTTGTCCATGGTATATCAACACTCTGTCAACCTAGACCATTCTCCACAGGGAGAATGTCTGTCCACCAACAATTTGTCCGGCATGGACCATTCTCCACCTGGAGAATGTCTGTTCATTAACACACTTACTATCCATCTAGCTGACAATCATCTCCAACACTAGTGGTAGTCTCTATGGCAATCAGAACAATGCCATCCAATAGAACACAACTGTGTCTATCCATAATAGCATACAACTACTATCCAGTGGTACACAACCACTCCTAGTAGCACACGGCTACTAACTAGTGACACACAGTCACTACTAGTGGATCACATCCACCACAATAGCATACAACTACTGTCCAGAGACATACCGTCTCCACAACAATCATATCATCTGATATCAACCTGCATAAACAATATCATGATACAAATTGAGTCATCTGGGCCTTTCCTCCACTCACATCTGTGATATTTGGAAGAGCATCTGCCCTTGGAAAGTAAAAACATCAACCATGGGCTATCTGGAGTTTGGACTATTCTTCCCAAGCATAGAAGAATAACTGTCCCTGATTTCTGAGCCTGGTCCATTCACCTAATTGGGCCATTTCTCTGACAGTGCAACATGGAGAAAATGAGTTTGCCCTAGGGAATGCCTGTCCTTGATTGTTGAACTTGGACCGTTCACCTAACTGGGCCATTCTTCTCTCACTAATCACAGTGCAACCTGGAGAGAATGAGTCTGCCCTAGGGAATGACTGTCCGGACTATTTCCTAATGGAAATGATTGTCCTGCACCAACCTCCTATAATGGACCATTCTTCGAAACTACTCACAACTGTGAACTTCGAAAGAATGACTGCCCAGAGAGGCGAACCATTTTTCTTGACCACTACTCAGAGTGATTGCCAAGAAGAATGACTGTCCTAAACCATTCCCCCACTGGCCATAAGGGGAATCGCTGCCTATGGTACATCAACAATATATCAGACTATTTTCATTATGAAAATGATTGTCCGATCTGGACCATTTTTCGAACTGGAAAATGCTTGTCCGTCAGAAATCTTGGGCCACTTTTTGGACTGGAAGGTGACTGCCCAACCTGGACCATTTTTCGAACTGGAAAATGACTGCCCATAAATCAATAACATATCAGTGCTCCCTCCCAACCTGGGAGTAATTTCTTCCTTTTCCAATAAGGAAGTCATCTCCACAAGTACTAGCTTGTCCCTTAAGTGTGCAAACTTTTCATCTTGGACAGAGGCTTTACCAAAATATCTGCTATCTGCTCATCTGTGGAGATATACTGGAGAACCACTTCTTCCCTCTGGACTCTATCATGGAGAAAATAATACTCAATCTCAATGTGCTTTGACTTGTCATGGAACACCGAGTTCTCAGAAAGCTTCACACAACTCTGATTATCACAATATATCACGGTTGAATCCAGCACCTGATCAAACAATCCAGAAACCAACTTACGGAGCCACACTGCTTCTGTACAAGCATCACAAGCTGCAATATACTCTGCTTTTGCAACGCTGAGTGCAACAGATTTCTATTTCCTGCTAGCCCATGACATCGTGGCAAAGCTCAAACTGAAACATATCCAAGTAGCACTTCTTCTGTCATCTGCACTCCCTGTCCAATCTGAATCGATAAATCCTTGTAGCTGTATATCATAACTCAAACGTCTGACAAGGCAAATATCCGGCTGAGTATTCTCCAAATACATTAACGAGCCAATCAATTGCCGATACAGAGACAGGTCTACTGGATAAGAGTCTCTCAACTTCTTCAGATCTGTCATCATGGGAGCTTGCCATGGATTTGCAATCCATCATCCTAGACTTCTGAAGAACCATTTCAATATACTTCCTCTGTCATAGGAAGTTTTCACCATGCTTCTGTTGTACACGAGAGGCTCTGCACCAAGTTTGCTTGAATCCATACAACGTCTTCTTCCATCTGCATACAAGGGTCTCTTTCTGGTATACCTCAAAACCTTGAGGTTGCTCTACATACGCTTCTTCTTCAATTACTCTATTGAGAAGAACAATCTTTACATTCATTTGATGTAAACTCCAACCCATGGATACTGCAGGAGATATAATGGCTCAGGTAGAGGTATGTCTGGTTATTGGAACAAGCTATCATCATAGTCTTCTCCCTCCTTCTAGGAGAACCCTCTAGCTCTGAGTCTTGCCTTGTATCTATCAATGCTCAAGTCTTTTTCACAATTTCTCACATACATTGTTCTTCATCACAACTTCCTTCCATTCCTTCTGCTTGACTGCTTCTAGTGGATTCAAACTAGTTCAATTGGTTGTTCTGACTTTTCTTTATTTCTTGAAATCTTCATGTTCTTCCTCATGTTTCTCTTCAATGTTGGAGTCCATGGAATCTTCTATAGATTACATGCCCTTCTTTCCTGAAGGCTCCAAATTTTTCCTTCTGCCATAGGAACATAAATGTAGATGGACAACCAAGGATATTCAAGGCTTCTTTTCGAAGAAGTCTTTTTCTAGAGTCAAGTTGAACACGTGCTGCTTATTATGGCTGCTACTTCCAATGAAGAATATGGACAGATACTTCATGGTATTCACAGATTCTTCAATGGATCATATCGTTGGGGATTAGCTCCCTCCTAATCCCAGCTTCATGCCTGAATGAGCAATATGCATCCTCTTCTTTTGGAATTCTGTGATCAACTCCTTCCATCTGAGAGAGTCATGCTTCCGTTTGCTGCATCTCTCTTTGCTTTCTGCAAAGTGTCACATACCTATTTTGGTTTCCTTTTGATTCCTGACTTCCTTCGAGTCTGACTCCTCTGAGTCTCTTTAAATTTGTTTCTATATGTTCTGATTGCTGCCCATCTGGCAGTTGTGTAATCCTTATAAACTTCTTCTATGATAGCTTCCGCAAGGATTGTTCATCACAAGGGTACTTGCTCGGAACAAGAACAACAAGAGAAAACAAGAAATATCTATCTAGAGGAGACGTTAGTTCATTTTGCGAACAAGTACAATACGCATCTATATCAATAATATTCATATGCAGTCAAGTATTCATTGCACCTAGCAATAATAGAATCTTTCAAAGATTGCTTTAACAGTTTGTAATGTAGCAACTATCACCCTTGATATATATATATATATATATATATATATAAACAATTTAATCAAACCTCTAACCTGAAGCCTCACTTGCTATGGAGGGTGCGCTTGTTCTTCTGAATGCACTAAATCCAAGATTACAGCTTGGACAAGATCTCTAGTACTTTCCCTGCAAACACACTCATGTTTTGCTAGATGATATAACTTAGATAACATATACAAGTGCATACCTTTGAAACCTTGTAGCATCATCCAACTTGTCTTCCAATCTGAAACTAGATACCATGTTGACAAGAAAAGATTAGAAACTCAATCAGAAGATTCAATGATTAGAACAAGCTAGAAACTCCAAAATTTCAACTTTGACCACAAAATCAATTTGACCAGAAGTCAACCTTTGACTTTGACTTTGACTAGTCAACCTTTGACCTTGACCAGTCAAACTTCAACTTTGACTTTGACCAAAAATTTAAACCTCACATTTTTTCTAGTTGAGAGTACCAAGAGGTGTGCCAGGCTAGGGCGCACTAGGATATCAAGGAATTAGGTCAAACATTTAATCACAAGTGCCTGAGCACAAGGGTTAGGGTTTGTTGCAGCTGCATAATCGGGAAAACTAGCTGCAGTTGTAACTGGTGCCACAATGAGCTTAACAAATGACTTCCCAATCTATCTTCCAGTGGTTAGATTGTCTGAAGATAGTGTGGGCCCATAACCTGTTAGAAATAAAGAGATGTGCTCATTTTTCCATAGACAATATATCAATATTGTCACCCAACCATAGGTCGAAGCCAGCCCGAGCACCTTAACCTTGACAGATAGAATAATTCCAGAAGCAAACCCTTGGAACCAATAGCCAACCAAGGTAGCATACGTCTCTCCAAAAGCTAGCGCACCAAGCAGAGAGTGCAAACCATAACCAAGGCAGAAAGTCCAAACCATAACCAAAGACCAAAATCCCAATTGCAGTGGCTGCAGCTGCACTCCAAAACTTGCGCATCACTAGTTTGTGTGAGCTGTGAGAGTGTGTCAAATGAGGTCTAGCACCCTCTTATTTATAGTCTTCCAAGTGACCTAATTGGGCCGACTTGTACTTCTGGAGGATAATAATTTAATATAAATTATTATCTTGAGCCGACTTTCCTTCTAGGGTTATTATCTAGTGTTTTAGGGTTTTTCTTGCTTCCCGGAATATTCTAGTCTCGTCAAAGGTTACACGTAGAGGTTAATAGCTCCCGCAACTACCATAATATCAACACAAAGAACTCTGAAAAATTGAGTGGCCAAAGGCATGCAGTTATGTTGCTAAGAGCAACAAAATTTGACTGAAGGTCTTAGTGGCCAAAGGCCAGGATCAGACTTGCTCTGATACCAAATGTAGTTGAACCGATCCGGTTCAGACTACACACATCCAAAATATTTGGAACGTTATAAAGAAACCCATTTGGATAACATAATAATTGAATAAGAATATATGAATATAAGATATGAGATAATTACAACTGAGAATGAGGGCTGTATATATACCCACGGAGGGGTGCCCTTTCATAAGAGACGTGACCGTTCATCAGGAAGGTGTCTCTTCATTACATATTTAGTTATTGAATATATATATATATATATATATATATATTTGTGTTCATAACAAATTCCAGACAGATTTCTTGGTGCATCTTCTGGAAATATTATTTGCTTGTCTTGATTATCTACCAGTCTGGTGGCATCTTGTTCCATTTTAATCAATTGCATTAACTGGTGCAATACAACACTTTAAGAATATATCAACAATGGTCCTTGGTGGACATCCTTGTATGTTCATAGTTTTATTAGAAAATGCATATTTGATTTCAGTACACTTTTTACTGTTGCATATAAGGGTAAGTTCAGTTAATCTGTTAATCCATCAAAGTGCATCCTAATTTATGCTATTGTAGTGGAAAATAGCCCATAGGCCGTAGGTTTCCAAACAAAATGACTGAACATGGTCATAGTTACATATATAGTTGCGAGGCAGAACACAAAAATCATCCGATATTGATCCATCAGAGGTGTTTAGAATGTCCTACGAGGATAGATTTAGGGAGAATGTCCAGTCTGGTGGCATCTCGTTCCATTTTAATCAATTGCAGTAACCGGTACAATACAAGACTTTAAGAATATATCAACAATGGTCCTCGGTGGACATCCCTGTATGTTCATAGTTTTATTAAAAAATGCATATTTGATTTCAGTACACTTTTTACTGGTGCATATAAGGGTAAGTTCAGTTAATATGTTAATCCATTAAAGTGCAGCCTAATTTATGCTATTGTAGTGGAAAATACCCCATAGGCCATAGGTTTCCAAACAAAATGACGGGACATGGTCATAGTTACGTATATAGTTGCGAGGCAGAACACAAAAACCATCCAATATTGATCCATCAGAGGTGTTTAGAATGTCCAATGAGGATAGATTTAGGGAGAATACACAGATTTATGAATAAATGCATGGGAAAACATAGTTTCTCAATACAATCCCAATGCTTTTTAGTCATGTCTAAAGTAATTGAATGACTCTTCACCTGCATCCAGGTATATTGGCCTGTTTGGACGGGTACATGAATATAGCAATGGAACAGACAGAAGAATACGTCAATGGCCAACTCAAGAACAAGTATGGGGATGCTTTTATTAGAGGAAATAACGGTAAGAAACCATCTTTTAATACCATTTTCTTGATTCAAAGCACTTCATAGACATTTTCTTTTCAACGATCTGTTTTTTCTTAAAGCTCATCTGGTATTTTCCCAGATTTGTTTGGGTTCATTGGTCTCGTTAATTTGTTTATGTCTCTGCACAGTTCTATACATCAGTACTTCAAAACGGACCCTTGGGGAAGGAGCATAGCTACGGAGACATGCACCAGACATTTGAAACCCTTTTTGAAAATAAACATTTGAAGAACAAGATTCTCCATACATATGTATGAGTACTCGGGAAAGTTAATGTCACCCGAGACTGTACATTATCGGCTTCTTTTAGATTTGGGTGGCAGTCTAGCTTTTGACATACATTTCAATGCAACTTGTCAACTTTCAAGTCAATCAGATTGACAGTAAATTAAGTATCTTAATATGTTGTTGTGGTCATTGGCGAAGTCAACATATTTCAGCCAGCATTCTGATATGCTTTGTTGCTTAGGCTACAGAGTGCAGACATTTATATTTCAGTGCTTTAAAAAGAACATGATTAAGTTATAGGACAGATGTTGCCTTCTGAATGTTTTTCCCCTAACTATTAATGGTAGGACCAGATACGTTGAACTCACTTGTAAATGGACAGTTGGTTAGTCAATATTTGGAACTTGGGAGGGAAATCAGTTTGAATATATCTTTGAATCAGATTTTCCTCGGTTTGGCATAGGCTGCTATAAAGATGAATGTAGAATTTCGAATGTGTATGTTGCTCTCTGTGCTGAGTCTTGCATATCATGTAAACTCGTGTATGTTATAGCAAGAATCTTATAAGCCAGTGGGTGGAGTCCACTGTTTTAATAAATGGGATCATTCTCTACAAGTACTTCTGTTTTGGCTATAGTCTGCTGTTCGATTAAAAAATGTCTTCAGGTTCATTTAATCGTTTAATTTCCATGACCTTTTATTTTTTTCTTTGGTTTATATAGTTGGTTTAAGGCACCATCGTTGTCTTTTATTCCTTAGCTTTAATTAGCATGTTACGATCTTTAAAGAGGTGGGGTGCCCTGGGATGTAACAGCTTTAGAATAACTCAAAAACTAAAAAAAACAAATTATGTAGTTCTTGGTCTAGGAAAGCTGATGACGAGGTTCTTGTCCCCACCCTTATCATTGCTGAAGTGTTCTTGCCCACCGCCCTGGTAAGTTGGCTGTGCTTGTGATGAGGATACCTGATTTTGAATTTTGTGGACACATCTTGCCCACATATCTGAACATCGGAATTGAACCAGTTGGTTTAAGGCACCATCGTTGTCTTTTATTCCTTAGCTTTAATTAGCATGTCACGATCTTTAAAGAGGTGGGGTACCCTGGGATGTAACAGCTTTAGAATAACTCAAAAACCATTTTTTTTTATGTAGTTCTTGGTCTAGGAAAGCTGATGACGAGGTTCTTGTACCCACCCTTATCATTTCTGAAGTGTTCTTATCCACCGCCCTGGTAAGTTGGCTGTGCTTGCGGCAAGGATACCTGATTCTGAATTTTGTGGACACATCTTGCCCACATATCTGAAAATCGGAATTGAACCAGTGGTAGCTGATACGGGGCCATCTACCAAACACTTTGCTTGCCTGTTTACTTTGTTGTATCAATATCGAGCGGTGCTAAGTTTGTTATTTTAAATAAACATGCCTAAAATAAGTATCTTCTTCTTTATATGCTTGATGGATTTTTCTCTAATGTTATGTTGGAATGCGACACTTAATTCCTAGACAATTGAAAAGATGACCACCTTGCTTGCTGTGTAACTAAGAGCATGCCCTATATTTCAAATGAGATAGGAAAGTCATGGAACTCGAATGGGGCTTGGATGACACCTAGCCCATTTTGGAGTTTGGTCAACCCCTTCTCCAACTTAGTCATGAAGACATAGAGTAGATCATTCTTCCTTGTTGGGCTTTCTAGTCTATGGTTACAATCTCACTAATGTGCAGGGAGGCTTCTAAGGTGCTTCTCTTCGGAGTTTGGGTTGTGCTCCACTGTGCCATTTATATCTGTGTATTGTACGAAGTTGTTGTTTATTCAGGATGTGGGTATTTGGCACTCTTATGTTATTCTTTCTGCATCTTCCAAGTATTGATTGCAATGCTTTAGTAGATACTAGATGTTCTTGTTCAGGGTTTTAGTGAAGTCCCTTCAGTAGCTCAGTCCTATGTTGATTCGATTTATTCTTTTTTCATTTAGACAAGGTAGTTTTGGAAGTGCTTCTTTGAATTCACTGCATCAAAGAGTCCAACCACCTTTGCCATCCCTCATGATGCAACAAATCTTCCAACCCGCTAAAAAGAATTGACGCTTTCTTGTATGTCCCATGCAATTTTTCCACAATGTTGTAAAAATCCCTTTGAACCAATGATATGTCATCATGGATTTCTAATGCATATTTAAAGAAATCATTGGTATCATAATTTGTAGCTTTGTAATATTCTTCTTAGTGTTTTAGGTGCTCGATCTCTTTCTTATGCCCTTCTATTTCTCTGGCCATTTTGAGAACGTTAGACTCGTTTACTTGCACCGTGGTTACCATTGTTGTGGCCATTACGATTTGAACCATATCATCTATGCCCGACATTGTGGTCTTGGTAGTATTGATTATAATATGATCTGTGGCTATTTTCCTTTTCTTATGAGTTTGACAAATTTCTTGTTTGTGTTGGAAATACTGAGGGGGGTGAATCAATATTTAGAGCAATTAGTATTTTTGAACTTGTACTTCAATCAGATCATGTATTCAATTTATATCCAATCAACAACGAAGACTATCCAATGAACAATGAAGAATAGTATAGAGATACACCAATACACCATGCACAATATATAAGAAGTAATCATGTATTATTGTTCAAAGGAAGTAATGACTTCCAAAGGTAGCTACAACTTCCAAATATAAAGGGAGGGATAAACCTCCAAAGGAAGATACAATCCTCCAATATCAAGAGAGGGTTGACCTATCAATCCTTGCCCCTTCCTTCCACCCAATAATATATGAGAGATAATAAAACTTTACATTAAATTATGACCATCAACCAACCATCACATAGAACCCGATAATGCTTCATGATAATTCTTCAACTTTTGCAATTCTTCACTTCTTAAAATATTCTAATCTTGTAGATAATATTACTCAATGTATTCTTTGAAACTCCTCCAAGTTTCACTCTTTGAATCCTCCCAGAAAATGAGTTATAGAGAAAATGGTAGACCTTATTCAATTCTGGTTTATTCAGGAGAGCGAACTTGTACAACATGACCCAAACTCAATATTTAACATCAGATTCTGAAATTCGTACAAAGGAAACTATAACATGTACTCTTTCCAATGCAATTGGTCTCACTTCATTTGGATTCTCTATGAAGACTTTATGATTGTTTTACCTGGAACACATGTTTATGAATCGTTTCAGGACTAGTCAAAAACCCTATCTTCCACAGAGTGTATCTCCAAAATTATAGCTAATAAAGAGCTGAAATTTTTACCACAGATACCTAGATATGTCTTTTCAATAGCTTCCAAATTTCACCATCTGAATCATTCTAGAAACAAAATTATAGCGAAAATGGTAAGATGATATGTAAATAACATACCTTAGAACACATCACCAAAAGACTTCATCCTCCCTTGAAATTCGACCTTCTTTACTTCAGATTTCCTCAAAAATTCGACTTATATCTCCTTGTTCATTAATAAGTTTATGTATGTTGAAAAATGAATGTATAATGAGATGTATTTATACCCTTTATGTTACTTCCTTTTAACATTAGGGCCAACATGTAGTTTATGCTTCAATTCACATTGTCATCTTCAAAAATTCATTTCTCCTCAATCGTGAAGATCCATGAGACTGCCACATACCACCGGAAGTGGCATGACTTATACTATCCATCCATGGGTGTTGATCTGCATGTGTAATTTCTTTCATGTCTATCTACTTTGATCAACTGTGGGGTCCAAAATCTAATGGCTATGGTTGACATCAATGACATCAACCAATCTTCGAACGATCTCTCCCTTTGTCATTGATGGCAACACTTATGTTCCCATGTTATTATGATCCCAATTTCTCTCCCCCTTTGACATCAATGAAAAAGGGTGGGGTTGCTCCCCCTGAGTTCAATGGCATAAGGTGACCTTTTTTTTTGGCGCTGCTCCCCCTGAACATGTGACACTCAATAATACTTCATCCTAATTTTTGGTTTTTGAGACTTCTTCTTCCTTGGAATCCTTTTGTGTGGCTTCTGTCTTCTCTCTCTTCTTCGTGCACTCAATAATACTTCACCCTAATTTTTGGTCTTTGAGACTTCTTCCTTGGAATCTTTTTGTGTGGCTTCTGTCTTATTTCTCTTCTTCATGTCTAGGATGTATATGTTGTTCGGTCTTTTTGTTGCAGTTGCAACCAATCTTCTTTCTTTTATTCGATTTTACATTTTCGGGAGTCAAATGTAAGAGTGTATCCTTGATCACATATTTTGTTGACACCGAGGAGATTATGCTCTAGATCTTCAACCAATAGGACTTTTCCTGCTTTTACATTTTCACTTCCAAGCTTTACAGTTCATTTTCCAAGTATTTTGGTAGATGAGTCATCTCCAAATGCAACATTTCCACCCTTTTTCTTCAAGCTGACAAATTTGTTTTGATCTCCGGTCATACGAGATGAACACTCACTGTCTATGAACCATTCATCGTTTTCTTTACATTCTTTAGCGACCAATGCTATTCGACAATTTTCATTGTGTGGAATTTCTTTAATTTTCCATGCTGTAGTTGGTATAGGGACATTTGGCATAGGATTATCTTCCTTCATCTCTTTGCAATCTCGTGCTTTGTGACCAAGATTATTGCACTTGTAGCATACAATATTTTGATCCATTAATGGATCAAATGGATTATAATTTCCGTTGACAGGTCTGCCAACATTTCCATATCTACTATTTGCACCATTCATGTATCTTGCGTAGTTATTATTTTCATTGATTCTACAATTGATTGCCTTGTGTCCAAAATTTCCACAAGTATAACAATGTCCAAGAAAGAAATTTTGATACCTAGGAGTAAGTGATATTCTTTGTGGTGTGGTCCATCTGGGTTCACGATCTATTCTTTTGTAGTTTCTTTCATAATGATTGCTTTCATACCTGATGGGAGAGGATCTTCTTGATGTCTCATTCCTTCTGAATTCTAGTCTTTTATCTTGTTGTTCAACTTGCTCTGGAGTGTTGGTTTCATCCTTTTCATCTTCCTTCCCTTGTTTTGTTGTCTTCAAACTGTCATTGTATCCTAGTTTTGTCTTGTCGTTTGAAGATCTTTCACTGCTAAGGATCTCATCTAATTTTTCAGTACTTTTTTTCAAACTTCTTCTTGTTTTGTTGTCTTCAAACTGTCATTGTATCCTAGTTTTGTCTTGTCGTTTGAAGATCTTTCACTGCTAAGGATCTCATCTAATTTTTCAGTACTTTTTTTCAAACTTCTTCAACTTTTCTATTGTCAATAGTAGCTCATCTTTTGTGTGATCAAATTCTGCTTTCAATTTCTCATAATCTTCTAATTGTTCCTTCAACCTATCAATGGTCTTTTCAAGCTTGTAATTCTCTTCTTCACAACTATTCAATTCACCTTTTAGTATTATGTTTGTGTTTCTAAGCTTGCTATTTTCAGTTTCAACATGCTTCAACTTTTCAAGATTCTCATCTTCTTGTTCACTCTCTACGTTGTCTTTGTATTATCCCCAAAAGGAATCAAGGTTGGTTTCTTCATCTGAATCTTCTTAAAAAATGATTTCTTCTTCTTTAGAACTCTTGTGATCATCATTCTGGGTTTCTTGGGTTACGAAGATGACTTCTCTTCCATTATTATCTTCTTCATCACTCATCTGATGAGATGTCATCATCTTTGGAGTATAAACTCTTTTTATTGTTGAAACTTCTCTTTTTATAGTAGCATTTTTTCAGAAAGATGTCCTATTCTATCACAGTTAAAGCATTTGAGAGGAGACTTACCTTTGTATCTGCCATTTCCCTTCTGGAGCCTTCTTACGAAATTTGCGATTTCTACATCAAGGTCATTATCTTTGTCTATTGTCTTCTTTATGGCTTTAAACACTGCTTCATTGTTTGACTGGTCACTTTTTGTACCCGTTCTCATTTCATATGCTATAAGAGACCCATGTAATTCATCCATTGTCATTTTGGTCAAGTCCCTAGTTTCTTCAATGGCGGATACCTTAGCATCATACGTCAACAGATGTGATCTCAACACTTTTTGTACAACCAAGGATTCATTGAGCTCTTCACCTAATCCTCTGATAGCATTAACAACTTCACCAACTCTAAGAAAATAGGTTGCAATATCTTCCTTTTTCATCCATCTTCAAATTTTCAAATTCTGCTCTATGTCGTTGAAGCTTGACCTGTTTAACTTTTGGATCACCTTCATAAATACTGTTGAGTTTGTCCCATCTTTAGCAGTGCTGCAACCGATCACTTTGCTAGCAATCGTTGATGCTAATGCTCCTAGAGTAACATGTCTAGCTTTTGAATTACAACTCATAAGCTTCTTCTCATTTGAATCGGTTGGAACTTTAGAACAATTAGTATTTTTGAACTTGTACTTCAGTCAGATCTTGTATTCAATTTATATCCAATCAACAATGAAGACTATCCAATGAACAATGAATAATAGTATAGAGATACACCAATACACCATGCACAGTATATAAGAAGTAATCATGTATTATTGTTCAGAGGAAGTAATGACTTCCAAATGTAGCTACAACTTCCAAATATAAAGGGAGGGATAAACCTTCAAAATGAAGATACAATCCTCCAATATCAAGAGAGGGTTGACCTCTCAATCTTTGCCCCTTCCTTCCACCCAATAATATATGAGAGATAATAAAACTTTACATTAAATTATCACCATCAACCAACCATCACATAGAACCTGATAATGCTACCTGAGATTTCTTCAACTTCTGCAATTTTTCACTTTTTAGAATACTTTGATCTTGTAAATAATATTACTCAATGTATTATCTTAAACTCCTCCAAGTTTCACTCATTGAATCCTCCCAGAAAAAAAGTTATAAAGAAAATAATAGACCTTATTCAATTCTGGTTTATTAAGGATAACGAACTTGTACAACATGCCCCGAGCCCAATATTTAATATCAGATTTTGAAATTCGTACAAAGGAAACTACAACTCGTACTCTTTCCAATGCAATTGGTCACTTCATTTGGATTCTTTATAAAGAATTTATGTTTGTTTTACCCGGAACACCTGTTTATGACTAGCTTGAGGACTAGTAAAAAACTCTATCTTCCACAGAGTGTATCTCCAAAATTATAGTGAATAAAGAGCTGGAATTTTTACCACAGGTACCTAGATATGTTTTCTCAATAGCCTCCGAATTTCACCATCTAAATCATTCTAGAAACAAAGTTATAGCGAAAATGGTAGCGAAAATGGTATTGTTGACCTGTAAATAACATACCTTAGAACACATCACCAAAAGACTTCATCCTCCCTTGAAATTCGACTTTATTTTCTTCATATTTCCTCAGAAATTCGACTTATATCTCCTTGTTCATTAATGCACTTATGTGTGTTAAAAAATGAATGTATAATGGGCACTACTGAATTTCCAATGCCCCAACGCCAGTAGAAAACCACGCTCTTGCCTTTGTTTGACTTGTAGGCACCGTCTCTTGTGTGGGCACTATTAAAGTCTTTGTGTTTAAGATTCCTTTAGACAAAGTAGCACTATTTGTTAGGGTCCTACTCTAACCTCTCTATTTTGGGTACTTAGTAGTTATCTATTCAATGTACGAGGCCATCCTATCCGAACAAAGCTCATTGGATAGTTAACAAGTAGTTAATGTAAAATAAATCCTCTTGATCAAATAAGGCCCACTAGGTAGTTGGTACCTAGTAATGACGTGGCCACAAGTAGTTAGGATTTTCACTATTAAGAAGCTATTTATAAAGCTAGAAGGCTATGATATGTTTTGTGAAGTGTCATTATTGTAATGGGAGATCTACTCATAGAAGGTTGCCTCCTCAAAGAGGCCCATGAACATTGCTCACGCTTTTGGAGATCTTTAATACAAGGGATATATTCTGTAGGTTTAAACTTATTTACTTTTGTATTTTCTTTTATGGATTTAATTTCTCTGAATATTGAATATTGTTCATGTTCTACTCTTTTTGTTGATTAATTATGTTACAAGTAGTACTAGAGCTCTTTCTTGAGCTAGTAGTTACCTGAATTTTAGATTTTTTTTTGAAGACCAGAGATGTGTTTTGATGTCTTTAAATAGCATAGAGATCTGTCATTTGATGGATAATCTGCGATCAAGAAATAATACATGTAGGAAATACAATTGGTGTCACTTGGTTGGACACCCTTGTAACCCCTGTTGGTACCTCTTTGTACGTATTTGTTTTCTTGGTACCCGTAGGTATATTGAAGGCCCCCTAGGTGCACATAAAACCAACCTTTTGGTCATCTTGTTGATATAGTAAATCGAGAATAACACTTCGGGAGATCACTCTCTAGTGCTCGAGAATCAAGTAGTACAACTAAGGGTACAGTCTAGCCTCCTCGGTGCCCTTAGAAATTGGGTCGAGTACTACCATTTGAAGCCCACACGATTTCTTCTCTTTATAGGACAAATCAATCAATTTGGATCACATCCAGATAGCTTCTAACTACACTAGTAGCTCATAAATAGTGGTCCTAGTCTTGACTCGCTCGTGTACCCTATCATTAATCAGTCACAATCCACCATCCTTCTAGTTAGTAGAACCCATTGCCCCATTTCCCATAAGGAATCCAAAGGAAAGATGATGAAAGAAATGAGAAAATGAGGCTCTTTCGAGCAATCACCTCATCTGATGGATATCAGAGAGCTATTGCACATGGCACTCCTTTATCCCTAAGACCCTACAAACCCTAGCTTTTGCAACACAAGCCATGGAATTCCTATATAAAGTAACCTATCAAGAATTTGGGGAGGTTGTGGAGTAATACTCGGTCAGGAGGTATACTCCTAAAGGAGGACTATGGAAAAAAAGGTCTAGGTCTTGACAACACCCTTGCAAGAGACCTCTCTCAAAATATTCATGTGTAGTGTTGCTCGACATTGTACCCCTCTCAAGTATCTGCTTTTCGGTGGACTTGACAATACACTTGTCAGGAAATTGTCCCAAAAGACTCCTTGTGAGGCATCGATCACATTGTGATAACTCTCCAAAAAATTTTTTTTTTTGTACTCAGGACTACTAGAAGGAAACCAAGTCCTTAGAGATGGACAACAATGCTATTTTCCTAGAAATTTTAGTCAAAGAGATCACTGGCTTGCTGGATAACATAACACTCAATCTCGAAAAGCTTGTGGAGTAGCTCCCCCAGTGAGAAGGCAAGGAGGCGACTATAATCGATCCTTCCCTTGAGGAAACCTCAGTAGAAGGGGCATATTGCACTTGAACCCCCTTTCTTGACAACAATATATGGCATTGTTTTCATAAAGTAGATATAATAAGTTTGTTGGGACAGATACCATTGGGAGGGTTATCTAGATGGAACATTGTTTCTCTCTCCATGGAATCACTGATGACATTATGAAACTCAGAGTGGGGGTGTTATACTCAGAATTGGAACAATAACAATGGTGACAATGACATAAGAAACACTATGGGGGTTACATTGCTTGGAGCTAGTTCGTGAAAGCCATCTATGCTCATTTTGAAAGGGACCTTCACTATTTGGGAAGACTAACCAAATTGCGTCAAACAAGCAGAATAAAAGACTTTATAGCAACTTTGGAGCAATTGGGAATCCACATTGAGGTCATTATTGATTCCTTTTTTAAAGAATGCTTCATTAGTAGTCTTGAGGAGGACATTCACATACAGGTCCCGATGCAATACCCAACTACTTGGTTGGAAGCCTGTCAATGCATCCTTAAAGCACATACGATGGTCAATATATAGGTCAAAAGATCTTCCTTTAATCCCCACCCTTGCCCTCCTTTTTCATCTACTACCACTTCCCCTCAATCTCAACACTTGGGGGTCCATGCATTATCTCAGGAAGAAATGGTTGAGCGCCAAAGTCTTTGACTTTGTTATAATTGTGATGATAAATTTTTCAAGGGGCATAAATGCAAAGAACATAGTGTTGAGGCAAGGAATGACTATATCCTCACTCAATATTTTTGAATCTCACTAGGCTAGGTGAGATCGACGAGATTGTTACTATGGGCTTATACCTTGTTCAAAAATATCAATCAACCCTCAATAAATAAATTCTTGGGCCTGATGTTATTATTGAATCTGTATGCTTTGTTGAAAACAAAATTTAAAAAGTAGAAAAGTGTTTGTAAATAATGTTTATAGGAATTTAATTGAATAAATACAAGAATTCACACATCTGAAAATCAGTACACAACAAGTCTCAAATTGAGAAGAAATCAACAATTGAATTTATTGATATCTTTTCAGAGTTACCACCAATTTATTCTTTACAAACCCCTATGAGGGTTTGGACTAGAATCAGATTTAAAAGTCTAGGATATAATTTTGAATTATACAAAGATGATTGGTGTTTGAAAGAAAATGACCAAGACTGAAATAATCTATATCAATCTAAGCTACAAGCACATCATAGTCTTGATTATGCAAAATAATCTTAATCATCATTGAAAATGAATTCAAAAATTCTAATCAAACTAAACAAACTATCAAGATAAATGACATCATAGTCTTGATTATGCAAAATAACCTTAATCATCATTGAAAATGAATTCAAAAATTCTAATCAAACTAAACAAACTCTCAAGATAAATGAATGATCTTTTGAAGCATGCCAAAAGTCTATGCTTCCTAGTGCTTTCTTTTTTGCCACCTTTAGAGTAACCTTGCTATCAACAATAGGATTTAACTCTCGTGAAACTCAGAGATACAAAAAAAATGAATATAAGAAATCTCACTTGAAACAAGAGAAAATCTTATCAGAAGTATCTCTCTATTTTCTCATGTCTTGCTTTGTCCTTGTTCTTTTTCTTTTATTCTTCAAAAAGTAGTTCAAATGTTTCAACTACTTTTTGTTACTAAATTTAAATTACTTTAGTAAAGATAGAACAACTTTATTAATGATAAGAGTCAATAATAATAAATAATAATTAATATTTAATACGTGGCCTCCCGACCCCGTATGTCTATTCTTTTATTTTTAATATTTCCCTTGTAACTCCAAAATACCATGTATATATCAATATCATAAAATATATCTATTCTTTTATTTTTAATATTTCCCTTGTAACTCCAAAATACCATGTATATATCAATATCATAAAATATATCTATTGTTTTTTTTTTTTTTTTTAATTTTCCCCTTGTAACTCCAAAATACCATGTATATATCAATATCATAAAATGTATCAAAAGTTAACCGATATAAACATGCCACATTAACAAAACACTTATACCTCCAAAAATATCATAATGACATGATATAAAAGTTTTCAAAAATAATATCATGTCTGCTGTCCCAAAAATGTGCTTCCAATGTCAAAGTCACAATGTCATCAAATAATAAAAATAAAATTAGAAGTAATATTTTTTGTTCGAAGTAGCTTCCCTTTGTCTATTTCTTTGTTGCTGAAAAGCATTGGACATTTTTCCTCTCTGAGCTCTATTTTCCCTGTTTCCACTGTGATCACCACTGTGATTACTGCTACGACTGAAACAACTCATCCATATGCCACCCTTATTAGCCAATTGGTAGATATACAAGACATAGTATATTGAACATCTAATACAATTTGTCAACATAATTAAATTTTGCTGTGGGAATAGAACAACTATGTATAGCATAAAAGGGAGATGAATGAGAAAAATGAATATAGGGACACCAACACAACTATGCAAACACCCAACTCTTCTTTAAACTCTGAAATCTGAAATGGAATTTTTTCATATATACAAACCATTTTCCTTTTAAAGTATGAACACATAAGTGTATGGAAAATGAGATTTTCATGACTTGGATATATGATAAAGGAAAATGTCTTGCGAAAAATGATAATATGACAGGAATACATGATAAAACTGTTCAATATTAGACTTTAAAACCATGCTTGTATATCTTTCTCATAAAATAATAAGCTCACAAGACATTCCAAATCACATGCACATGACGTGAATTAAATTTTACCCAAAATTCATCATGCTGTCCACGTCTTTGTATCATTCAAATTGCACGTCTTTGTATCATTCAAATTGCAGATCATACATGTCATATTTTCTTTTAATTTTATAGACATGGAAGATTAAAATGTAATAATGGAAATTAATGATTGGGATTAAAGAAAATTAGCTTATGAAAAATGATATACACGAGGGAGAAATGCCATGTCTATATATTAATCCTTAAAACTTCCACCATCATATATTTTAGGCCATCATAAAATCACTTTTTGATTAGGGAATGACTTCAACCAATTCCAATTTATCAATGCCATCTAGTCATAACTTCAAATCAACATGAGTCATTACAAAGTAATATATCCATCATTTCCATGTGACCAAACATGTGCATGCTTAGCTCCCTTATAATCTACGAGATATTTTTTTTTAATGCTAATCAAATAGCAGCTATAAATAAATAATTAGAATGAGTCTATGTAAAGCCAACACCTATCCAAGTTCACCATCGACACCATGACTGAAAGGTTGATAGAATGACATCGCATGCTCAACCAAAAATTTGTTAGCAAACAATTGTGAGGCTTTCGAGCCAACATAAAGACTTGATCCAAATCACATGCATATGAAATAGATGCGGGTTTGAGTTTCGTCTTAACCAGAGTTGGAAATGCCAAAACACAAAACAAAACTCTACCAATCAAAATAGTTTTGGTCGAAGAAACAAGACAAAGTGAAACAACAAATCAAATGGAAAAGACACTAAACAAATTGTTTCCTGATTCAATGCCATCCAAGTTGTTGACAACTGACCACAAAAGAATCACCCTGATTTATAGTTCATACTGCATAAACATCAACATGACACACCTTGTGGCTTACCCCCTTCACCAAGTGATCATGATCATGGTATTCCATTGATTCTAGACAATACACCATTGAATGTGCATCCTTGCAAACACCCTTTAGCAAAAAAGAATGAAATTGAAAAGATTATCCAAGAACTATTGAGCAAAGGCATTATTTGTCTCAACACTAGCCCTTAATCATCATCAATGATCATGGTATTGAATAAAGAAGGAAAATGACGCTTGTCTCTGGATTCCCGTGCTCTCAATAATCTAATGATCAAAAACAAATTTCCCATCCCAGTTATTGACGATCCCTTGGATGAGCTTCACGGTGACAATATTTTCACTAAACTGGACCTTCACTCAAGATACCACCAAATAAGGATGAAGGAGGTGGACATTCCTAAAACAACCTTCCGCACTCATGAAGGCCCTTATGAGTTTTTATTGATTCCCTTTGGCCTTTGCAATGCCCCATCCAATTTTTAGATCCTCACGAATAAGTTTTTTTGACTTTTCATGTGCAATTTTGTGCTTGTATTCTTTGATGATATCTTGATCTATAACAAAACATGGGTTTGATATAGCCTTGAAACTCCTTAGGGACAACTAGTTGTTCCTTAAACATTCCATATGTGCTTTTGGTGCTTCGAGGTAGAATACTCAGGTCACATTGTAAGTGAGGATAGGTTGCAAGTGGATCTTAAGAAAATTAAAGCTATGAAGGATTGGCCATTCCCCAAGGCTTTGAAAATCTTATGGTTTTTTTAGGTTTCATAGGTTACTATTGAAAATTTGTACAAAATTATTAATGAATTGCAGCCCCCTTACTACCTCACTCAATAAGAATGTCTTTATATGGAAAAAGGTAGTTGAGAAAGTCTTTTTCACATTAAACGAAGCCATGTGTCCTACACCAGTGTTAGCTATTCCATATTTCACTAATACATTTGTCTTAGAATGTGATGCTTCAAGGAGAGACATTGGAGACTTATTGATGCAAGAAGGGTGTCCCTTAGAATTCACTAGTGAACAATGTTATCCCCATTTTGTGGGATAAATAAGGAGATGATGTCTCAAGGCCCTCAGGTTGCAGATGTTGTTCTTGATTTTATACTTAAGGCTTCAAAGTATAATGTCAAGGCATCCAAAAATAAAGAGGGTTTAAAATATGGAAAGAAGCTATGGCTAATTTCTAAGTTGTCTTTGCATAGCTTCCCATCGTTCTTGGATGCTTATATCCTGTTCAATCACTGCCCATGAACGTTCAAGTTCAGCCCTGGCATTAACATTCTTTAGGATGGTATTAAACAAGGTTAAAACGATGCTAGTCTGATCTGTGAGATCGGGATCTATATTGGGCTATCTTAAAACAGGTACAGTCATGGAGAAAATAAAGTTAAAAAATTGGTTGTTTTTGTTGGATTACTGAGAGGGGGGGTGAATCAGTAATAACATAATTATAATCATTTTTCTTCAAATGTTATATCAATGTAGAATTATTATCCAATAATGAACAGTAATAAATAAACAATCACACACATACACAATACACCAGTGTTTTACGTGGAAACCCAAATCAGGAGAAAACCATGGAATGCTTTTTCTTATATGTCTTGAAGAATTACATTCATTGGAAGCACCAACTTCCTTTGTTTTCCAGTTGCAACTGGAAGGAGGCTCTAACCCCTTAGTTTCTCAGGCTACAACCTGAGGGAAGCTCCAACTCCCCAAATCTTTGGCTACAACTAGAAGGAGGCTACAACCCCAAATGTTCTCTGGCTACAACCACCTGTCCTTGCCCCGTCCTGCCACCCTGAAGTAGAAGTAGAATGATTGAACCACTGTCACACTATCACTGTGAGATATACCACTGTAAACACGTACCAATAAATCTGAACCATGCATCAACCTGTGCATCAACTATGCACCAACCTGTAATCAACATGTATCATAAACAAGTGCATCAACTATGCACCAACCTGTAATCAACATGTATCATAAACAAGTGCATCAACCATGCACCAACCTGTAATCAACCTGTACCATAAACAAGTGCATCAACCATGCACCAACATGTAATCAACCTGTACCATAAACAAGTGCATCCAACCATGTGCCAAGTATGTACCAATCATGTGTCAACTACTCATCAATTATGACTCATCAATATGTACCAATATCATCAACTATACACCTCATGTATGTGCTTCAACTCATCAACTACTTGTCTCAACCATGTACTACACATGTACCTCAACCAAAAGCCCTCATCAATTTCATCATCCAAATCTGATTTGTAGCTCTGTAATAGACCTGGTTTATATGATCACATTCCTGCAAACCTTCCTTAACTTTAAAAACAAGAGACTAACATTTTCATTAAACTTTTCTTTAGTCTCACATGCCTAGTTTTGGATTAGTCAACAACCCTAACTTGAAGTAATCATAACTTTGAACCTGTAATGTATAAAGATCTGAAACTGATACACAATGTTTTTCAGTGTGTTTTATGCAATTCCTCCAAGTGACACTACTTGGAACCTCTCAGAAAAGGAGTTATAACAAAAATGGCATACCTTGCTGAATTCTGACTTATTCTAGAGAGCGACCTTGTAGAGCGTGCCTCGCACAAAGTATTTGATGAAATGATATAAAACTGTTACAAAACATACTACAAACTTTACCCTAACCAACACAATTGGTCTCACTGAATTTGGATCTATTATGAAGAAGTTATGACGTTTTTAACCAAAACACCTGATTTTGACTATTTCAGGACTAGCCACAAACCCTGTTTTCCACAGAGTGTAACTCCCAAAATACAAAGACCCACAAGCTGAATTTTTAACCACAGATACTTGGATATGTTTTCTCACTTCATCCTTGCTGGCTTCTTCAAAACATTTTGGTTCAATTGTAGATAAGAGTGCTAGGTGTGTTTGTTCTGGTGAACGGATTTTTATTCTAGTCTCAACTCCTACGTCTTTGTTTCCAATAATATGATCTGAAGGATGATTCTTCTGTACTCGTTTGCTAGGTGTCTTTGGAGATACTTGCTGAACTTGCTCTTCTACTTCTGTTTGATTCCTTTCATCTTCATCTTTATCTTCCTCTTCTTCTTCTTCAAAAAGTTGTTCCATTGATTTGTTTTCTTCTTTCTTTGATTCTGGTCTGCCTGTTTCATCAATTGTTACGTTGATGCTTTCCACAACTTTGTTTAATCTTAGATTGTGACACTTGTATACTTTCCTTGTACTTGAGTAACCAACAAGTATTCCTTTATCCACACGAGAGTCAAACTTTCCCATTCTGCCATCTTCTCTTTTGATGTAACATTTGCTTCCATAAACTATGAAGTGCTTCACATTTGCTGGTCTTCCTTTCCATAGCTCGTATGGAGTTTTATCAGTGTTGTTTCTGAGCATTACTCTGTTTTGAATGTGAACTGCTGTATGCACTGCTTGTATCCAAAAAATATCTGTCAACTTTGAATCCATTATCATTGTTCGAGCCATTTCTTGTACTGTCCTATTCTTTCTTTCAACAACTCCATTATGTTGAGGTGTCCTAGCGACGGAGAATTGCGTTTTTATTCCATGATTGCTGCAGTAGTCCATAAATTCCTTTGAGGTGAATTCTCCTCCATTATCCGATCTTAAGCATTTGATTCTTGAATCCATCTCATTTTCAACCATTTTCTTGTAGATCTTGAAATTTTCAAAAGCTTCTGATTTGTTCTTGAGAAAACAAACTGCAGTCATTCTTGTATAATCATCAACTAATAACATAAAGTATCTCTCACCTTTTAAGCCTTTTGTTGTAGTTG
>JASDQU010501509.1:29021-42808 GCA_032191745.1 Picea mariana | reverse complement strand
GTGGATATGGGACCCTGGGATCATACAGTTTGATTCAGCTATTGCTTGAGGACAAGCAATATTCGAGCAGGGAGGACTGTAATATCCGCATTTTTGGATTCCCTTATGTTATAGTTTGGGATGCCTGCCACAGTAGCCAATTGGGAGTAATAGTGAGCTCAAGCAGTTTTGAGGATTTGTATGGGGCCCGACTCACATTATTCATCATATATCATCATCATGATCCATTTCACACAATTTGTCCTTGGTTTTGTTTCATTATGATGATTTCCGTAATTTTGGGTTATTATTGAGTATATTCTAATTAATTACACTAAAGGTGTTCTTTGGAGCTTGTTCCTTGGAGAAACACCTTAGTCTAATAGCTCGTTAGAATCATGACAAAAATATCTATAGGACATAATGATAAAAAGTGACTTTCAGTGGCAGGAGAAGTTATTGTTGATATTATGGTAGCTGCGGGAGGTATTTACCTCCACGTATAACCCTGACAAGAATATAATATTTTGGGAAGTAAGAAGAAACCCTAAAGCATTGAACATAACCCTAGAAGATAAGTCGGCTGAAGGAAATATTTAATATTAAGTATTTAGCCTCCAAAATGCCCAGACAACTCAGGAAAAACAATGTAAATACAAGTAGCCATACCTCGTTTTGTAAATACAACTCGAAATTTCAGCAGTGAATAAGTGTGCACTACAGACACTGGGCAAGTGCGCAAGTCTGGGGAGTAGCTGCAGCCAACAACTACTACAATCTGTATTCTTGGTTTAGGATTGAACTTTCTATTGGTTATGGTTGGACTTTCTGATCAGTCTTGGTTATGTTTGCTTGATGCATTAGCCTTTCCTGGCTATTGGTTTGCTTCCAGAATCATTCTCTGTCATGGTTAAGGTGCTCGGGGGTGGCTTCGGCCTATGGTTGGGTGACAATATTGTTATATTGTCTATCGTTAAACGAACACATCTATTACTTTCTAACAGGTTATGGACCTACACTATCTTTAGACAGTATAACCGCTGGAAGATAGATTGGGAGGATTTGCTTAGTTACAATTGTAGTTGTAGCCAGTTTTTGCTGCATCAACGAAACCCTAACCCTCTTGTTGAGGCACCTTAAGTGAATATATTGACCTAATTCCTGGATAGCCTAGTGTGCCCTAGCCTAGCGCATCTCTTGGTACTCTCAGCAAGCTAAGATATCAAGTTTGAGTTTTTGGTCAAAATCAAGGGTTGACCAAGTCAAAGCAATTATGACTTACTCTATGAAGTCAGAAAACAAGTTAGAAGGGGCTTCTAACTTCAGAGAATGGAAGACAAGGATTGACCTCATCCTTGCCAAGAATAAAGTGTTGGATATCGTGAAAGGAAAGATTGTGGAACCACAGTTCGAAGAAGGAAAAGAGAAGGAACCTTAGGACGTTGCAGTTATGGAGAAGTTCAAAGACAGTGACATCAATTCCATGAGTATCATAGTGGACTCTATAAAATACCACTTGATACCCTACATCTCCCATCTTGACTCATCTAATAAGATGTATGATGCCCTAACAAACCTCTTCTCAGTCAGAAACATTGGACAAGTAACGAGTCTGAAGAATGAGCTCCATGACATGAAAATGAATGATGATGACATCATAACATCATACCTTGTGAGAATCTCTCAGTTAAGAGATCAACTACAAGCTATTGAAGAAATCATTTCAGAGAAGGAATTGATAAATATGATACTCAATGGCCTTCCCAAGACATGGGATGCATTTTCTGCAAACATGAACACAAGAAAGGAGTATCCCACATTTAAAGAACTTTGGACTTGCTATGCACAAGAAGAATCAAGGATTAGTGCAAAAGAGAAACCCCAAAAGAAATACGATGATCAAGCTTTTGCAACAAGGTTCAAGAATTTTAGGAATAAAAATAAGTTTGGCTCAAGGAAGAAATCAAATCAAGAGAAAAATATGTCAAAAATACAATGCTTTGACTGTTGAAAATATGGTCACTACAAGAATCATTGTCCCGAGTTAAAGAAAAGTAATGAAACACATGAAGCATCAGTTGATGAAGAAAGGGAACCCTCAAAGAAGGCCAAGTAGGATAAAACAAACTTCTTCTTCTAAGACAAGGTAACAATATTCTTCATAATTCTTGTACATACCATGTTTACATAATTTCTGGACATATCTTGCATATCCATTTCTTAGAATATAAGATGTTCAAAGATAAACAATACCTATGGAAGAATAACAAGATAAGGATTGCTATCACGATGACTACAAGTCAAGAAATACACATGAAAAAGATGAAGTACATTGACAATCCTTGGTAACAATTCCTGTGGAAGCTATTAACATAAGTAACAACTACAAGATAAGCCAAAATCATAATCAAACTTGAAGAAACCTTGAAGAAGTAAAAACAGAAAGAAGTCATCAATCAAAAGGAAATTGGAAAAAGACTTGTGACACTTTACAAAAGGCAATAAGGATGCATACATAAGCGTGGAATCTCTTAGATGGAGGGAGCCGATTATATAATTCCAAGAGAAGAGTATGCATTCATACATGAAGTAAGGATTAGGAGGGAGATAATCCTAAATAATATAATCCATCAAGGATTATGAATTATCTATCCATGTTCCCATTGATGGTAGCAGCCGTGAAAAACATCACGTGTTCAGTTTGACTTTAGAATAAGTCTTCTTCGAAAAGAAGCCCTAAAGTATCATTGGTTGTCCATCCACATCCATGATCCTATGATGAAAGGAAGAAGTTGGAATCTTCAGGGCATGGAATCTATAGAAATCTCCATGGACCCAAGAGCTAAATAGAAACATGAGGAAGAAAATGAAGATTCCAAGAGAGAAAGAAAAGCCATAATAACCAATCATTATATCGAGAATCACAAGACTACCAACTTGGTCTGAACCCACTAGAAGCAATCAAGAATAAGAAATAGAAGTTGTGATGAAGAACAATGTATGGAAGACTTATGAATGGAAGCATTGCGAGATCTAGAACTAAAGGTTCTCTTAGATGGAGGGAGAAGACTATGATGATAGCTTGCTCCAGTAATCAGACATACCTCTACCTGAGCCAATATATCTTCTGCAATATCCATGGGTTGGAGTTTACATCAGATGAATGTAAGGAATGTTCTCCTCAACAGAGTAATTGAACAAAGAAGCGTATGTAGAGAAACCTCAAGGTTTTGAGGTATACCATAAAGAGACTCTTGTATGAAGATGGAAGAAGACAACTTGGTACAGAGCCTCCAATGCACAACAAAAGTGTGGTGAAAACTTTCTATAACAAAGATATTGTATCAAAATGGTTACTCAGAAGTCCAGGATGATGTATTGCTAATCCATGACAAACCCTCATGATAAAAGAAGAAGTGCCACTTGGATATGTTCCGGTTTGAGCCTTACCACGATGTCGTGAGCTAGCATGAAACAAAAGAGCTGAATCCAACCATGATATACTGTAATGATCAAGATCTATATGAATCCTTCAGATAAAACCAGTGTTCTAGAAAGACCAAAGTACATTGAGATCAATCATACATTCTCCTTGATGAGGTCCAGAAAAGAGAAGTGGTTCTCCAATATATCTCCACAGATGAGAAAATAACATATATTTTGGTAAAGCCTCTATCCAAGATGAAAAAGTTTGTGTACTCAAGAAACAAGCTGGAGCTCGTGAAGACGACTTCCTTATTGAAAAGGGAAGAGATGACTCCTAGGTTGGGAGGGAGTAATGATGTGTTATTGATTTATGGACATTTATTTATTTTTTAGTTCGAAAAATGGTCTAGGATGAGAAGTTCCTATCTAGTTCCGAAAGTGGTTTGAGATTTATGACGGACAAACATTTTCTAGTTCGGAAAATGGTCCAGAACGAACGATCATTTTCGTAATGAAAATGGTTTGATAGATTGTTGATGTAACATAGACAACGATTCCCCTTATGGCCAGTGTGGGGGAATGGTCTAGGACAATATTTCTTCTTGACAATCGCTCTCATTAGTGGTCAAGTAGAATGGTCAGCCTCGTTGGGCAGTCATTCTTTCAAAGTTCATAGTTGTGAGCAGTTTCAAAGAATGGTCCATTTTGGAGGTTCGTGCGGGACAATCATTTCCTTAGGAAATGGTATGGATAATTATTACCTAGGGAAGACTCATTCTCTCCAGGTTTCACTTTGTTTAGTGCCGGAGGAATGGCCCAGTTAGGTGAATGGTCTAGTTTCAACAATCAGGGACAAGCATTCCCTAGGGCAGACTCATTCTCTCCAGGTTGCACTTTTTTTAGTGCCAAAGGAATGACCTAGTTAGGTGAATGGTCCAAGCTCAGAAATCATGACAATTATTCTTCTATGCTTGAGAAGAATAGTCCAGATAGATCATGACTGATGTTTTACCTTCTGAGGGAAGATGCTCTTCCAAATATCACATATGTGAGTGGAAGAATGGCCCAGATGACTTAGTTTATATCATGATATTATTTTTCTATGCAGGTTGATATCAGATGATATGATTGCTATGGAGACCATATGTCTCTGGACAATAGATGTATACTATTGTGGTGGATGTGTTCCACTGGTTGTGACTATGTGTCACTGATTAAGTAGTTGTGTGCTACTTGGTGTGGTAGTGTACCACTAGATTGTAGTTGTGTACTACTATGGATAGACATAGTTGTGTTCTATTAAATGAAATTGTTCTGATTACCATGTAGACTGTCGATTGTGTTGATATTTTCCAAGGCATATAGGTTGAGATGGATCTCTATGACTTTATTAGAAAATAATCCTAGATTGACATTCCTATAGGAATGGTCTCTGTAGTCCATGGCATAGCTTTTATCATCTGTTGGAATAGTCATTCTTCTAGGACATATGTCCATATTAGAAGAATGGTCCTTGTATCACTCTGTGGAGTGAGTGATTTATTCAACATCATGCACGATTACTTAGATATACTATGGCTTCGAGAGATGATGCAGTTGATGCTATCATATGATAGTGATGATGGTGCTCATGATATAATCATGAGATAGTTTGTACGACTATGATGATGCTACCAGCTGAATGGTATGTTTGTGCTCAAGTCCATTGCCTTCAATACCTTCCTAGTTAGGAGGGAGTGTTGATATTGTGGTAGATGCAGGAGGTATTTACCTCCATGTATAAACCTAAAAAGAATAGAATATTCTGGGAAGTAAGAAGAAAACCTAAAGCATTGAACATAACCCTAGAAGAAAATTCGGCTCAAGGAAATATTTAATATTAAGTATTTATCCTCCAGAATGAGAAGTCGCCATAAAAAAATCAGGAAAAACAATATAAATACAAGTAGCAAGACCTCATTTTGTACACAGCTCGAAATTTCAGCAGTGAAGAAATGCACACTATAGAAACTGGGCAAGTGCATAAGTCCGAGGAGTAGCTGCAGCCGGAAACTACTGCAATCTGTATTCTTGGTTTAGTCTCGGACTTTCTATTGGTTATGGTTGGACTTTCTGATCAGTCTTGGTTATCTTTGCTTGATGCATTAGCTTTGGCTGGCTATTGGTTTGCTTCCAGAATCATTCTCTGTCAAGGTTAAGGTGCTTGGGGGTGGCTTCGGCCTATGGTTGGGTGACAATATTATTATATTGTCTATGGTTAAACCATCACATCTATTACTTTCTAACAGTTATAAGGGTGAATTAATCACTTTTTGCGGTAAAAAGGGTTATTTAATTAATAAAGTGATTTATGAAGAAATATTAAAAGATGAATTAAAAGTCACTTGAATGGAAAAAGGTGAAAGGAGGTATAAAAGAGAGATAGGGGCTTCTATTCTCTGATTATGTTGATTGATATTTTGATGTCTGGCTTCTTAGCTAGAAAGCCCATGGTACTTGGGGGTTTTGATGGTTTTGACTGAATAAACCCTAGAGACCAGCAAGGAGGTGAAAGATCTCTATGTTCCTGGTCCAAGCTTGGCCAAGGAGATGAAATATCCCTATGTTCCTGGTCCAAGCTTGGCCAAGGAGGTGAAATATTCCTCTCTCACCATTCTATTGCAGTTCATTTAAGTTTCAGAGGCAAGTTGGGGAAGTAGGGCACAACTTTGGGTCTTTCAACAGAGCCAGGGCACACTATCCATGAAAGAAGAGTTTTTGGAGGGTAGTAGACATTGTATCTGGAAGAGGCTTCACTTCTCGGGTGTTAGAAATTGCTAGGGATCCTATTCTCATTATTCTATTGAGGATTTTCATGCCATATTCACAATTTCTTCCAGTTGTGCGAAATTCTTGAAGGCGAGCACAATTACATTTGGAGACATTGAGTGGGAAGGTTCATATCCGCATGTAACTCCCAAGGGATCACTTCCCATGACCATATACCTTCAAATCTGCAGGATTTCAACTTCTCCTGTGAAGTTTGGAGAATATATTTGTTTATTTGTGGAGTTGGGCGTATTTCCTAAAAGAGGGTGCATTTGTTCTTAGTTATATTGTTGTTTGGAGGCTATCCAATTAAGCTAGAGACTATTCCTAACATATTTCCATCATCAGATCCATCATCTCATAGAGTTTTTCAAGGGTTTGAAACCATCATAGAGGAGACCATACTCTCCTTGGTATGTTCCATCCAGGAAATGCGCATTCAATAGATGTATACAACAAAAACTTACAAGGGAAGAACTTGATCTTGCCCATATTTGGTGTGGAATTAATAGTGGTATCTTGGAGCAACATTTCATCTATTTCTCTTGTATTTGGAGGCACCTTCAACCACATTTATTATTTTTCTACATGTATTACAAATATGTGTATGTCTTGTATGGAGATTAGCATATTTACTAAATAAAGATCAGATATGAAGTTTGTGGCTATTTCTTGTGAATTTTGTTTGTACATTGTTATTACTCTTGTTGTTATATTTCCATCATTATATGCTATGAAAACCTCTAAATCAACTCCATGTGCAAGAGTGAAGGATAACGTGCAAAAATATTTGTCAAACACACAAACAAACAAACAATAGTAAACCAATATTCTAGACAATCTTGCTTGGGAATATTACATGCACAAACATAAACCTCTATCTCCTGTTTTGAAGAGAGAATGGGGTAGCTCAAACAATGAGTATGGATCACCATGTTGAGTAGTGTTCTAGTTTTACAAGGTTTCCTATCATTGATAGTGTTTGCAGGTGAGTGATTTATCAAGGCACGGAAAACAAGTTTGATTGGCCAAATCAAACTTACATATTATATGTGCTCACAATGTAGGAGGCAAGAAACAATTGCAAATTTATTTTGGGAGTGCCATCTTCCTAAGTCACATTGAAAGTGTCCTGTGAAAAATGTAATATGTTCCTAGAAGGATTCATTCATTGGGGAACCACCCTTTTTGGAGATTGGAGGACCATGCCTTTATATACTTTGTGGCATATTTTGTTGTAAATGTGCCTTTGAGGGGGTGATTGTGTCTTTTGATTTAATTATGATGATTGTTTTTGATAAATTTTCTACCCAACTTAACATAAATGGTTATTTGCTAAGAAATATGTGAAGGAATGATTTATTAGGGATTAGTTTGTATCTTTTAGGGTCACTTTTAAAGTGTTTACACCATAAGTGGGGGTGCTTCATGTAATGTGGTTGTTTGGTGTATGGATGACCCTTGGTTGTACTTTGATGGACATACACAATGGAGTTGACTCATTGATTACTATGCTTTCTCTTGATCTTTGTGTGACATTCTTTCTTGTTGAGTTGTAGATCTATGGAGCTTTGTGATGTCTTCATGTAGTCTGTTATCTCTCTGTAATTTTCTTGGTCGAGGGAGGAAATAAGTACAAGAGTAACCTTAAAACCAACTTGGGGATGGAAGCTAGCCCTTCCAACCAGAGAGGGCTCTCTATCTTCAAATTAATCGTTGAAAGGGTTAATTTGGCTTAACTTAAAGGCCATATCTCTAAGATAAATGAATTTATAGGGTTGGTGGCAATATGAACAAAAAGTACATTGGGCTATGGAGTCACTAAAATCAAAGTCGATAAAACTTGCTTGATACTTGGTAAAATTGAGAAAAAACTGAACAGAGGCAAGATAGAAAATGATATTCTAAGAAAAATAGATATATTTGTAGATAACAGATTATAGAGAAAACAATAATCCTCCAAGGCATCTAACAAGGATGAATCTCGAAGAAATTATAACGAAAATACAATCCAAACTTACATGAAACATAACATCTGATAAGGATGAGTTCTGATACATATACTTCACATCAACATAGAGAAGAAACCTTGCAAAATCAAGTATAATACATGAAAATGAAGATCACATGCATAAAATATCAAATTCACATGTATCTTGGTGGTCAAAACTCAAGGACTGCTGATCCAACAATTTTTATAAACAACAAAGAAAGGTTACAATATGTTTAATAGTATTCCCTTACACATTTTCCAACCTTTTGTTTTCATGGGTTTCCTAAATATATACAAAATCATATGTCTATAGTGTCAAATTCAGATTCAACTATGATCCTAAAAACGGTGCTAATAGTTGCACATAATCAACATGAAATCTTTAACGAACTGCCAAAAAGGAGTCGATTGGACTCATTTAATTTAAACCGTAACAACTTTGATATGACAATAAATGAAACCAAAAAATCATGATTTCCACTTCTGATGTTTGTTGGAGATGAGATGGAACATTTGTCGAAACATTCAAGATGAGCTGAATGTTGTTCTATTAATTCTGTCACTGTTGCGTAGTAAGTCTTTTGCGCGATGCAAGAAAAATACAACAAAGTTTGCGCAACGAGTTATCATAGTTGCACAACAGTCATTGTGTAACTTTATGCAAGATTTTTCCAAAAATAAGTCAAAATAGAAAAATGGCAAAAATGTGTCAATTCAAGTTCCAGTGGTTCAAGTCTCTGCTGCTTCAACTAGCAAATCAAGTTTTCCCATCTTTCTAATCTCCACCTGCTGCACTGGGATTTCCTCTTGATGTTGCAACTTCTTAGTTGAGGACCTTGTTAAGGGAATATTTGGCTGAGGAATATCCATTACCTATGGAGTCTGTTCTATTGCTTTCCCTTTATTCTTTGTTTTGGAACCAACTGAAATTGATAGTACTGATTGTTCTCCTATCACATAAATATCTTTCTTGAAAACCTTTTCTAGAGAATTCTTCTTCAATTCTCTATTTTCATGCTGTAACCATGCTATAACAAAGTGAACCTTCTTCAATTGTCCCTACAACTCAATAATTGAAGTATCTTTGTCATCAGAGAAAATTGGTGGTATGAAGTTTTCTGGAGTCTCACTAGTTTCCCGCGTTGTATGTACAACATGCATTCTCTTTTCTACAGATTTGGTGCGCGGTTTACTAGGAGTTTCAATCACTTCTGGAGAGAATTGGAGTTTCTTTCCTTTCTTCTTAGCCTGCTGACTTGCTACAGGTTCTTCAGTTTTTCCTCCTCTTTACTTAACAAAACTCTTAGGGATTTATGTTGCATTTCTTTCTACTGATGAGGGTGTATTTATCCAACTTTGTAGGATGCTTAGAGAATCTACTGCTATGCCTGATAAATTTAGAAAAGACTCCCAATTTTGATTTCACCTTCTCAGTTCCTCTAATACTAACACTTTGATCAAAGAAAAATGAACAAGGCTAGCATCTCCTTGCTCTTTCCCCAATGGTACTCTGTCAACCATCTTTCCAAGACTTCTAAAAATATAATATGGTAAATTCAAAGGATTCTTACCGGTGAATTACATTAAGATCCTGATGTGATATTTGTATACCTTTTCAAATGTCCCTTCACATGTAAAAGACCTCTGGATAACCCTGAGCAAATCAATATGACTTTTCAATAAAAACTCTCTTGGTATGATAGCTCCAAATTTAGAATTTCTAAATTCATGCTTCAGAAAATCATGACAGTGAGACAAATCTAACTGCATACATTTGAACCACTGTTCTCCATGGGCATGGATTTATGTTACAATAGCAACACTATCTTCACAAACTTGCAATTGGAGGTTTCCCACTTTAGTCTTAGCCCCATCAAAATTCTCAGCAAACTCCCTCGCCACCTGTCTATTGTACCCCTGAAGTTTTTCACAAAACCTAATGCAAACCACTTGTTCAAAGGATGCTCTATTTGTTGGGTCTGCGTTTACCAAATTTAAACCCTCTGGCTCAAACCTCACGATTTCACCGCTTCTTATATTCTTTCTTCTTCTGAATGGAGTTGTCATGATGCTGGTATATTTCAAGCCTAAGTGAATTGAAAGTGCGCAACAATAGATTGCAATTTCCTCTGCATAGTAAAATGAGAATAGTAACCTTTGCACAACAAATGAAAATAATGACCTTTGCGTAGTGCGCAACAACAAGTAGCAACATGAAACTCCGTGCAATAACGAACAACAACATCTTGTGCGTGACAAGCTTGGACGAGATGCCTTGAAATCGTAGATGAAGAGAAAAAATGTCTTGATGCTTTCTTTACCTAGATGGAGAATATATTTGAAAGATACCTTCAATTAAATCATGAATTATTTCTATCATACCTCGTCATTCTCCACACACAGCATTAGGACGTCATGCAACAACTTGCGCCGCACAATGATTTTATTGATGATGCCACATATCCTTGATAGATTCGATATCATGAAATCGTTAGAACTCTGAAAATATTGACTTTGATTGTTTTGAAATGACATCATGGTCCTTCATAATGACCCTTTAGTGACACAACAACCCACATCTTGGCACAAGAGAAAACACATAAGTTACATGGTTAAAAAAGAAAAATCTTTCCCATGACAAACCAACCTATGACTCACGATTTAAGAAAAAATCATACAATGTTTTTATCTAACCCAAGACATGACTTTACCCCATAATTTTGTTCAAAACCTATCAACCTATTTATAGGACACTAACACAGGCTCCAATGGGGATGCCATCCTCCCTGTGAGGTGCCAAAGAATAGATAGGCTAGTAGCCTTATCCATTGGGCTCTGTGTTTTCCGCTAACATGACTCAAACTGACTTGATATTTTATGTACAAACACACTTGGCATTACTGATCAGACCTTAGGGCCTTCCCTTCAGGCTTCAAATTTGTTGAGTAGTATCAAAAACTTAAAGAAAATGAATATTTACAATGAACTGGAAATATGAAATGCTTTAAGTAAAATAGTGTTTGAGAAACCTGCCATTTACAGGTCCTCCACCAACGTGTTCTCCATTGAGCTCTTGTAACAGTAATGCATTATTCCCATGATAGGATGCAACTTTGTATGGCCCCTTCCAAAGATTTTCAAATTTAGAATGTTTACCCTTGTCTTCAATTCTTGCATCCCATTTCAAAACCAAATCATTTATCTGAAATTCATCAGCTTTAGTTCTACTGCCAAAATTTTTCTTCATTTTGTCTTGATATAGTTGAATATTATTAAAAACCTCTTCTCTCATTTGATGAACATAAAATAAATGATTTATTCTTCTCTAAACATGATTTGGTTCGACATCTACTTTCTGAAACAACTTCATGAATGGTAGTCCAATAGAAGTAGGAAAAACTGCCTCTGTACCATAAACAAGCTGAAATGGAGAAGTGCCAATAGAATTCTTTGTACTCACTCTGTTTGCCCAAAGTGCAAAAATAATCTTCTTGTGCCAAGATTTTTTGTTTTCATGTAGTAACTTTTTGATGATCTTGATCAAACACTTATTAGATGATTTGGCCAGACCATTACCTTGTGGGTAATAGGCTGTTGAGTGACTGAGTGTAATACCATAATTAGTGTAGAATTTAACTAATTTTTTAGACTTAAAAGCAACAATGTTATCTGTAATAATCCTTCTTGGACAACCAAACCTTGATAGTATATTGATTTCCAGAAATTGGATGATGACTGAATCAATGGCTTGATGGGTATGTACAACTTCTATTCATTTTGTGAAATAACCCGTGGCTATCAAAATCTATTTATGCCAAGCTGAAGATGAAGGATGTATTTCCCATATGAAATCCAAACCCCATTGTTGGAAAGGGTCTTCTACAAAAACAATTTTCAGTGGTAAAGGCATCAATTTTCTTTTTCCTTAAAAAATATGATGTTCATGACAAGTGGAAACTTTCTTATATACATTAGCAAATATATAAGGCCAATAGAAACATGATTTCATATTTTTATTAGCTGTGGTATTCCAGTAATGGTGACCTCCACAATCTCGTTCATGGAACTCTTTCATAGTTTGTTGAACTTAAAATTTTGTAAGACATTTCAATAATACTCCACCCGAGTCTTTCCAATAGAGGGATTCATTAAGCATGCAAAACTTTATTTCTTTTTGCTTCAAAAATCAGGCTTTATTTTTGACAATTCAGGAGGGGCCTGCAATTTTGTAAAACAAAGATAATGTCACTGTTCCGAGATGAATTTAAAAATTTCTGGCTTACCTGAGGAGGAGCTTCTTCTTCGATATCTCGTGAGAGATCAACTATAAAATTTACTCCCAATAACTCAAAATTTGATTGAACCATCATTTGAGCAAGACCTTATCCTTTGATTAATTTTGTAGGCTTAATTTCCACATCATATTCCAACAAGGCAGCAAACCACTTACCTCTCTTTCCCTCAGGATCGGGTTGAGTCAGCATATCCTTCACGACACTATTGGGAACATATGCAAGGATGTGAGAGTGTAAAACATACATCTTGAATTCTTTCAAAGCCTTAAATAAAGCATAGGCTTGTTTCTCGATAATATTGTACTTAAGAGTTGAATCTCTTAAGGACATGCTGAAAAAAGAAATAGGCTGCTCCTGGTTCTAATAGATTTTCTGCATTAATACTCCTGCTATAGTGTGTTATGAGGAAAGGAAAAAAACAACAAAATCCTTTGCGAAATCTGGGATGATCAATACAGGAGCTTTGGTTAAAGCTTCCTTCACTTATTCAAAAGACTATTTTGCATATGCTGTCCATTTTATTTCACTTCCTTTCCTCAACGTGTTTATGATATTTTTTATTATTTCGGCAAGGTTAGGGATAAACCTTCTCAAAACATTTACCCTACGTAAAAAGCACTGTACCTATTTTTTGCTCCTTGGAATACTGATTTTCTGTATTGCAGCCACTCTGTTAGGATCAATTTTTATCCCATCTCTTGAAATTATGTGTCCCAGGAGTTTACCTTCTTGCACAACAAAATTTGATTTTTTTGGGTTGAGAGAGATCCCAAATTTTCTGCATTTCTCAAACAACTGTTTCAAATGTTGTAAATGTTGACTGTCAGAATATGAATACACAGTTATATCATCCAACTAAATCACAATAAATTTATCTATCTCTTCAGCAAATGCTATGTCCATAGCCCTCTGGAAAGTTGCCCCTGCATTCATGAGTCCGAAAGGCATATTTGCATACATAAAAGTGCCCCATGGGGTTGTAAATGATGTCTTCTCTTGGTCATCTGGGTGCACCATGACCTGGTTGTATCCATAAAACCCATCCAACATTGACATTCTCTAGGAGCCCACAATATTTTGTAGGATATGATCCATTTTCAACAAAGGATATTTGTCTTTAAGAGAAAATCTATTCAAATTTCTAAAATCTATAAAAATCCTTATTTCTCCATTTTTCTCTCTGACAAGTACAAGTTTAGATAACCATTTGGAGAATCTCAAAGAAATAATTATCTTGGCATCAAATAACTTTCTTATTTCTTTCTCAATGAGTGGCAACAAGAGTG
>JASDQU010501509.1:18856-29001 GCA_032191745.1 Picea mariana | reverse complement strand
CCTCTATCCAAGATGAAAAAGTTTGCGTACTCAAGAAACAAGCTGGAGCTCGTGAAGACGACTTCCTTATTGAAAAGGGAAGAGATGACTCCTAGGTTGGGAGGGAGTAATGATGTGTTATTGATTTATGGACATTTATTTATTTTTTAGTTCGAAAAATGGTCTAGGATGAGAAATTCCTATCCAGTTTCGAAAGTGGTTTGAGATTTCTGACGGACAAACATTTTCTAGTTCGGAAAATGGTCCAGATCGAACGATCATTTTCGTAATGAAAATGGTTTGATAGATTGCTGATGTAACATAGAAAACGATTCCCCTTATGGCCAGTGTGGGGGAATGGTCTAGGGCAATATTTCTTCTTGACAATTGCTCTCATTAGTGGTCAAGTAGAATGGTCAGCCTCGCTAGGCAGTCATTCTTTCAAAGTTCACAGTTGTGAGCAGTTTCGAAGAATGGTCCATTTTGGAGGTTGGTGCGGGACAATCATTTCCTTAGGAAATGGTCTGGATAGTTATTACCTAGGGAAGACTCATTCTCTCCAGGTTTCACTTTGTTTAGTGCCGGAGGAATGGCCTAGTTAGGTGAATGGTCTAGGTTCAACAATCAGGGACAAACATTCCCTAGGGCAGACTCATTCTCTCCAGGTTGCACTTTGTTTAGTGCCAGAGGAATGGCCTAGTTAGGTGAATGGTCCAGGCTCAGAAATCATGACAATTATTCTTCTATGCTTGAGAAGAATAGTCCATATAGATCATGACTGATGTTTTACCTTCTGAGGGAAGATGCTCTTCCAAATATCACAGATGTGAGTGGAAGAATGGCCCAGATGAATCAGTTTATATCATGATATTGTTTTTCTGTGCAGGTTGATATCAGATGATATGATTGCTATGGAGACCGTATGTCTCTGGACAATAGATGTATACTATTGTGGTGGATGTGTTCCACTGGTTGTGACTATGTGTCACTGATTAAGTAGTTGTGTGCTACTTGGTGTGGTAGTGTACCACTGGATTGTAGTTGTGTACTACTATGGATAGACATAATTGTGTTCTATTAAATGAAATTGTTCTGATTACCATGTAGACTGTCAATTGTGTTGATATTTTATAAGGCATATAGGTTGAGATGGATCTCTATGACTTTATTAGAAATTAATCCTAGATTGAAATTCCTATAGGAATGGTCTCTGTAGTCCATGGCGTAGCTTTTATCATCTGTTGGGATAGTCATTCTTCTAGGACATATGTCCATATTAGAAGAATGTTCCTTGTATCACTCTGTGGAGTGAGTGATTTATTCAACATCATGCACGATTACTTAGATATACTATGGCTTCAAGAGATGATGCAGTTGATGCTATCATATGATAGTGATGATGGTGCTCATGATCTAATCATGAGATAGTCTATACGACTATGATGATGCTACCAGCTGAATGGTATGTTTGTGCTCAAGTCCATTGCCTTCAATACCTCCCTAGCTAGGAGGGAGTGTTGATATTGTGGTAGATGTGGGAGGTATTTACCTCCATGTATAACCCTAAAAAGAATAAATATTCCGGGAAGCAAGAAGAAAACCTAAAGCATTGAACATAACCCTAGAAGAAAATTCGGCTCAAGGAAATATTTAATATTAAGTATTTATTCTCCAGAATGAGAAGTCGCCATAAACAACTCAGGAAAAACAATATAAATACAAGTAGCCAGACCTCATTTTGTACACAGCTCGAAATTTCAGCAGTGAAGAAATGCACACTATAGAAACTGGGCAAGTGCATAAGTCCAGGGAGTAGCTGTAGCCGGCAACTACTGCAATCTATATTCTTGGTTTAGTCTCAGACTTTCTATTGGTTATGGTTGGACTTTCTGATCAGTCTTGGTTATCTTTTCTTGATGCATTAGCTTTGGCTGGCTATTGGTTTGCTTCCAGAATCATTCTCTGTCAAGGTTAAGGTGCTTGGGGGTGACTTCGGCCTATGGTTGGGTGACAATATTGTTATATTGTCTATGGTTAAACCATCACATCTATTACTTTCTAACAGTTATAAGGGTGAATTAATCACTTTTTGCGGTAAAAAAGGTTATTTAATTAATAAAGTGATTTATGAAGATATATTAAAAGATGAATTAAAAGTCACTTGAATGGAAAAAGGTGAAAGGAGGTATAAAAGAGAGATAGGGGCTTCTATTCTCTGATTATGTTGATTGATATTTTGATGTCTGGCTTCTTAGCTAGAAATCCCATGGTACTTGGGGGTTTTGATGGTTTTGACTGAATAAACCCTAGAGATCAACAAGGAGGTGAAAGATCTCTATGTTCCTGGTCCAAGCTTGGCCAAGGAGACGAAATATCCCTATGTTCCTGGTCCAAGCTTGGCCAAGGAGGTGAAATATTCCTCCCTCACCATTCTATTGCAGTTCATTTAAGTTTCAGAGGCAAGTTGGGGAAGTAGGGCACAACTTTGGGTCTTTCAACAGAGCCAGGGCGCACTATCCATGAAAGAAGAGTTCGTGGAGGGTAGTAGACATTGGATCTAGAAGAGGCTTCACTTCTCGGGTGTTAGAAACTGCTAGGGAGACTATTCTCATTATTCTATTGAGGATTTTCATGCCATATTCACAATTTCTTCCAGTTGTGCGAAATTCCTGAAGGCGAGCGCAATTACATTTGGAGACATTGAGTGGGAAGGTTCATATCCACATGTAACTCCCAAGGGATCACTTCCCATGACCATATACCTTCAAATCTGCAGGATTTCAACTTCTCCTGTGAAGTTTGGAGAATATATTTATTTATTTGTGGAGTTGGGCATATTTCCTAAAAGAGGGTGCATTTGTTCTTAGTTATATTGTTGTTTGGAGGCTATCCAATTAAGCTAGAACCTAGAGACTATTCCTAACATATTTCCATCATCAGATCCATCATCTCACAGAGTTTTGCAAGGGTTTGAGACCATCATAGAGGAGGCCATACTCTCCTTGGTATGTTCCATACAGGAAATGCGCATTCAACAGATGTATACAACAAAAACTTACAAGGGAAGAACTTGATCTTGCCCATATTTGGTGTGGAATTAATAGTGGTATCTTGGAGCAACATTTCATCTATTTCTCTTGTATTTGGAGGCACCTTCAACCACATTTATTATTTTTCTACATGTATTACAAATCTGTGTATGTCTTGTATGGAGATTAGCATATTTACTAAATAAAGATCAGATAAGAAGTTTGTGGCTATTTCTTGTGCATTTTGTTTGTATATTGTTATTACTCTTGTTGTTACATTTCCATCATTATATGCTGTGAAAACCTCTAAATCAACTCCATGCACAAGACCGAAGGATAACCTGCAAAAATATTTGTTAAACACACAAACAAACAAACAATAGTAAACCAATATTCTAGACAATCTTGCTTGGGAATATTACATGCACAAACATAAACCTCCATCTCCTATTTTGAAGAGAGAATGGGGTAGCTCAAACAATGAGTATGGATCACCATGTTGAGTAGTGTTCTAGTTTTACAAGGTTTCCTATCATTGATAGTGTTTGCAGGTGAGTGGTTTATCAAGGCATGGAAAACAAGTTTGATTGGCCAAATCAAACTTACATATTATATGTGCTCACAATGTAGGAGGCAAGAGACAATTGCACATTTATTTTGGGAGTGCCATCTTGCTAAGTCACATTGAAAGTGTCCTGTGAAAAATGTAATATGTTCCTAGAAGGATTCATTCATTGGGGAACCACCCTTTTTGGAGATTGGAGGACCATGCCTTTATATACTTTGTGGCATATTTTGTTGTAAATGTGCCTTTGAGGGGGTGATTGTGTCTTTTGATTTAATTAGGATGATTGTTTTTGATAAAATTTCTACCCAACTTAACATAAATGGTTATTTGCTAAGAAATATGTGAAGGAATGATTTATTAGGGCTTAGTTTGTATCTTTTAGGGTCACTTTTAAAGTGTTTACACCATAAGTGGGGGTGCTTCATGTAATGTGGGTGTTTGGTGTATGGATGACCCTTGGTTGTACTGTGATGGACATACACAATGGAGTTGACTCATTGATTACTATGCTTTGTCTTGATCTTTGTGTGACATTATTTCTTACTGAGTTGTAGATCTATGGAGCTTTGTGATGTCTTCATGTAGTCTGTTATCTCTCTGTAATTTTCTTGGTCGAGGGAGGAAATAAGTACAAGAGTAACCTTAAAACCAACTTGGGGCTGGAAGCTAGCCCTTCCAACCAGAGAGGGCTCTCTCTCTTCAAATTAATCGTTGAAAGGGTTAATTTGGCTTAACTTAAAGGCCAGATCTCTAAGATAAATGAATTTATAGGGTTGGTGGCAATATGAACAGAAAGTACATTGGGCTATGGAGTCACTAAAATCAAAGTCGATAAAACTTGCTTGATACTTGGTAAAATTGAGAAAAAACTGAACAAAGGCAAGATAGAAAATGATATTCTAAGCCAAATAGATATATTTGTAGATAACAGATTATAGAGAAAACAATAATCCTCCAAGGCATCTAACAAGGATGAATCTCGAAGAAATCATAACGAAAATACAATCCAAACTTACATGAAACATAACATCTGATAAAGATGAGTTCTGATACATATACTTCACATCAACATAGAGAAGAAACCTTGCAAAATCAAGTATAAGACATGAAAATGAATATCACATGCATAAAATATCAAATTCACATGTATCTTGGTGGTCAAAACTCAAGGACTGTTGATCCAACAATTTTTATAAACAACAAAGAAAGGTTACAATATGTTTAATAGTATTCCCTTACACATTTTCCAACCTTTTGTTTTCATGGGTTTCCTAAATATATACAAAATCATATGTCTATAGTGTCAAATTCAGATTCAACTATGATCCTAAAAACGGTGCTAATAGTTGCACATAATCAACATGAAATCTTTAACGAACTGCCAAAAAGGAGTCGATTGGACTCATTTAATTTAAACCGTAACAACTTTGATATGACAATAAATGAAACCAAAAAATCATGATTTCCACTTCTGATGTTTGTTGGAGATGAGATGGAACATTTGTCGAAACATTCAAGATGAGCTGAATGTTGTTCTATTAATTCTGTCACTGTTGCGTAGTAAGTCTTTTGCGCGATGCAAGAAAAATACAACAAAGTTTGCGCAACGAGTTATCATAGTTGCACAACAGTCATTGTGTAACTTTATGCAAGATTTTTCCAAAAATAAGTCAAAATAGAAAAATGGCAAAAATGTGTCAATTCAAGTTCCAGTGGTTCAAGTCTCTGCTGCTTCAACTAGCAAATCAAGTTTTCCCATCTTTCTAATCTCCACCTGCTGCACTGGGATTTCCTCTTGATGTTGCAACTTCTTAGTTGAGGACCTTGTTAAGGGAATATTTGGCTGAGGAATATCCATTACCTATGGAGTCTGTTCTATTGCTTTCCCTTTATTCTTTGTTTTGGAACCAACTGAAATTGATAGTACTGATTGTTCTCCTATCACATAAATATCTTTCTTGAAAACCTTTTCTAGAGAATTCTTCTTCAATTCTCTATTTTCATGCTGTAACCATGCTATAACAAAGTGAACCTTCTTCAATTGTCCCTACAACTCAATAATTGAAGTATCTTTGTCATCAGAGAAAATTGGTGGTATGAAGTTTTCTGGAGTCTCACTAGTTTCCCGCGTTGTATGTACAACATGCATTCTCTTTTCTACAGATTTGGTGCGCGGTTTACTAGGAGTTTCAATCACTTCTGGAGAGAATTGGAGTTTCTTTCCTTTCTTCTTAGCCTGCTGACTTGCTACAGGTTCTTCAGTTTTTCCTCCTCTTTACTTAACAAAACTCTTAGGGATTTATGTTGCATTTCTTTCTACTGATGAGGGTGTATTTATCCAACTTTGTAGGATGCTTAGAGAATCTACTGCTATGCCTGATAAATTTAGAAAAGACTCCCAATTTTGATTTCACCTTCTCAGTTCCTCTAATACTAACACTTTGATCAAAGAAAAATGAACAAGGCTAGCATCTCCTTGCTCTTTCCCCAATGGTACTCTGTCAACCATCTTTCCAAGACTTCTAAAAATATAATATGGTAAATTCAAAGGATTCTTACCGGTGAATTACATTAAGATCCTGATGTGATATTTGTATACCTTTTCAAATGTCCCTTCACATGTAAAAGACCTCTGGATAACCCTGAGCAAATCAATATGACTTTTCAATAAAAACTCTCTTGGTATGATAGCTCCAAATTTAGAATTTCTAAATTCATGCTTCAGAAAATCATGACAGTGAGACAAATCTAACTGCATACATTTGAACCACTGTTCTCCATGGGCATGGATTTATGTTACAATAGCAACACTATCTTCACAAACTTGCAATTGGAGGTTTCCCACTTTAGTCTTAGCCCCATCAAAATTCTCAGCAAACTCCCTCGCCACCTGTCTATTGTACCCCTGAAGTTTTTCACAAAACCTAATGCAAACCACTTGTTCAAAGGATGCTCTATTTGTTGGGTCTGCGTTTACCAAATTTAAACCCTCTGGCTCAAACCTCACGATTTCACCGCTTCTTATATTCTTTCTTCTTCTGAATGGAGTTGTCATGATGCTGGTATATTTCAAGCCTAAGTGAATTGAAAGTGCGCAACAATAGATTGCAATTTCCTCTGCATAGTAAAATGAGAATAGTAACCTTTGCACAACAAATGAAAATAATGACCTTTGCGTAGTGCGCAACAACAAGTAGCAACATGAAACTCCGTGCAATAACGAACAACAACATCTTGTGCGTGACAAGCTTGGACGAGATGCCTTGAAATCGTAGATGAAGAGAAAAAATGTCTTGATGCTTTCTTTACCTAGATGGAGAATATATTTGAAAGATACCTTCAATTAAATCATGAATTATTTCTATCATACCTCGTCATTCTCCACACACAGCATTAGGACGTCATGCAACAACTTGCGCCGCACAATGATTTTATTGATGATGCCACATATCCTTGATAGATTCGATATCATGAAATCGTTAGAACTCTGAAAATATTGACTTTGATTGTTTTGAAATGACATCATGGTCCTTCATAATGACCCTTTAGTGACACAACAACCCACATCTTGGCACAAGAGAAAACACATAAGTTACATGGTTAAAAAAGAAAAATCTTTCCCATGACAAACCAACCTATGACTCACGATTTAAGAAAAAATCATACAATGTTTTTATCTAACCCAAGACATGACTTTACCCCATAATTTTGTTCAAAACCTATCAACCTATTTATAGGACACTAACACAGGCTCCAATGGGGATGCCATCCTCCCTGTGAGGTGCCAAAGAATAGATAGGCTAGTAGCCTTATCCATTGGGCTCTGTGTTTTCCGCTAACATGACTCAAACTGACTTGATATTTTATGTACAAACACACTTGGCATTACTGATCAGACCTTAGGGCCTTCCCTTCAGGCTTCAAATTTGTTGAGTAGTATCAAAAACTTAAAGAAAATGAATATTTACAATGAACTGGAAATATGAAATGCTTTAAGTAAAATAGTGTTTGAGAAACCTGCCATTTACAGGTCCTCCACCAACGTGTTCTCCATTGAGCTCTTGTAACAGTAATGCATTATTCCCATGATAGGATGCAACTTTGTATGGCCCCTTCCAAAGATTTTCAAATTTAGAATGTTTACCCTTGTCTTCAATTCTTGCATCCCATTTCAAAACCAAATCATTTATCTGAAATTCATCAGCTTTAGTTCTACTGCCAAAATTTTTCTTCATTTTGTCTTGATATAGTTGAATATTATTAAAAACCTCTTCTCTCATTTGATGAACATAAAATAAATGATTTATTCTTCTCTAAACATGATTTGGTTCGACATCTACTTTCTGAAACAACTTCATGAATGGTAGTCCAATAGAAGTAGGAAAAACTGCCTCTGTACCATAAACAAGCTGAAATGGAGAAGTGCCAATAGAATTCTTTGTACTCACTCTGTTTGCCCAAAGTGCAAAAATAATCTTCTTGTGCCAAGATTTTTTGTTTTCATGTAGTAACTTTTTGATGATCTTGATCAAACACTTATTAGATGATTTGGCCAGACCATTACCTTGTGGGTAATAGGCTGTTGAGTGACTGAGTGTAATACCATAATTAGTGTAGAATTTAACTAATTTTTTAGACTTAAAAGCAACAATGTTATCTGTAATAATCCTTCTTGGACAACCAAACCTTGATAGTATATTGATTTCCAGAAATTGGATGATGACTGAATCAATGGCTTGATGGGTATGTACAACTTCTATTCATTTTGTGAAATAACCCGTGGCTATCAAAATCTATTTATGCCAAGCTGAAGATGAAGGATGTATTTCCCATATGAAATCCAAACCCCATTGTTGGAAAGGGTCTTCTACAAAAACAATTTTCAGTGGTAAAGGCATCAATTTTCTTTTTCCTTAAAAAATATGATGTTCATGACAAGTGGAAACTTTCTTATATACATTAGCAAATATATAAGGCCAATAGAAACATGATTTCATATTTTTATTAGCTGTGGTATTCCAGTAATGGTGACCTCCACAATCTCGTTCATGGAACTCTTTCATAGTTTGTTGAACTTAAAATTTTGTAAGACATTTCAATAATACTCCACCCGAGTCTTTCCAATAGAGGGATTCATTAAGCATGCAAAACTTTATTTCTTTTTGCTTCAAAAATCAGGCTTTATTTTTGACAATTCAGGAGGGGCCTGCAATTTTGTAAAACAAAGATAATGTCACTGTTCCGAGATGAATTTAAAAATTTCTGGCTTACCTGAGGAGGAGCTTCTTCTTCGATATCTCGTGAGAGATCAACTATAAAATTTACTCCCAATAACTCAAAATTTGATTGAACCATCATTTGAGCAAGACCTTATCCTTTGATTAATTTTGTAGGCTTAATTTCCACATCATATTCCAACAAGGCAGCAAACCACTTACCTCTCTTTCCCTCAGGATCGGGTTGAGTCAGCATATCCTTCACGACACTATTGGGAACATATGCAAGGATGTGAGAGTGTAAAACATACATCTTGAATTCTTTCAAAGCCTTAAATAAAGCATAGGCTTGTTTCTCGATAATATTGTACTTAAGAGTTGAATCTCTTAAGGACATGCTGAAAAAAGAAATAGGCTGCTCCTGGTTCTAATAGATTTTCTGCATTAATACTCCTGCTATAGTGTGTTATGAGGAAAGGAAAAAAACAACAAAATCCTTTGCGAAATCTGGGATGATCAATACAGGAGCTTTGGTTAAAGCTTCCTTCACTTATTCAAAAGACTATTTTGCATATGCTGTCCATTTTATTTCACTTCCTTTCCTCAACGTGTTTATGATATTTTTTATTATTTCGGCAAGGTTAGGGATAAACCTTCTCAAAACATTTACCCTACGTAAAAAGCACTGTACCTATTTTTTGCTCCTTGGAATACTGATTTTCTGTATTGCAGCCACTCTGTTAGGATCAATTTTTATCCCATCTCTTGAAATTATGTGTCCCAGGAGTTTACCTTCTTGCACAACAAAATTTGATTTTTTTGGGTTGAGAGAGATCCCAAATTTTCTGCATTTCTCAAACAACTGTTTCAAATGTTGTAAATGTTGACTGTCAGAATATGAATACACAGTTATATCATCCAACTAAATCACAATAAATTTATCTATCTCTTCAGCAAATGCTATGTCCATAGCCCTCTGGAAAGTTGCCCCTGCATTCATGAGTCCGAAAGGCATATTTGCATACATAAAAGTGCCCCATGGGGTTGTAAATGATGTCTTCTCTTGGTCATCTGGGTGCACCATGACCTGGTTGTATCCATAAAACCCATCCAACATTGACATTCTCTAGGAGCCCACAATATTTTGTAGGATATGATCCATTTTCAACAAAGGATATTTGTCTTTAAGAGAAAATCTATTCAAATTTCTAAAATCTATAAAAATCCTTATTTCTCCATTTTTCTCTCTGACAAGTACAAGTTTAGATAACCATTTGGAGAATCTCAAAGAAATAATTATCTTGGCATCAAATAACTTTCTTATTTCTTTCTCAATGAGTGGCAACAAGAGTG
>JASDQU010501508.1:152344-162955 GCA_032191745.1 Picea mariana | reverse complement strand
ATGGTAGGCTCAGGTGACTTCTAGTCCCAACTCTTCCATGACAGTTTTGGGCATGAGGTTGTGAGAAGCCCCCGAATCCATCAAGCAATTGTGCAACACTTTGTCATGTATGTTCAAGGAAGTGTAGAAGGGCGGGGATGAGTCATTCCTGTCTTCCACCATGGGACCTAGGATCACTGTAGGCTTTTCATCTTGTAAATTTATGGAGTCTATGGGAAGGCATTGGACCTCATATTGTAAAAGATCAGAGAAGTGTTTCTTGAACCCGTCATGTTTAATCAACTCTGTCAAGGGCACAGGGATTCTGATTTTTTGAATTTTGTGCTCGAAATTAAAAGAGGATGAATGCTTTGGGATTTCTCTTATTTCGGGAACATGACTCTGGATAATGGGAGAGAGGGGTCGGGTCTACTTACCTCTGTGATTTTCTGCTACTTCGTTAGCAGGCTTCTCTGTTCTAGTGAGCTGCTCAGGGGCATCAGGTGCTACTACCTTCTTCTGTGACCTCAGGTCATACCTGCCTTGGCGGCTACTAGTCTGGTTTTCCTTGCTCAGTTCATTTAGCTGACTGTCCATGAGAGACTCCTCGTATGCTGATTGAGTGAGATGAGGAAAAGGAGGAGTGTCCCCGAAGCAATGGATTTCAGGATCCAGCCCATCTGTTTCCCCTTCTTCCCCTTCGGCCACAAAATTGTTTTGGAAAGGGGCCTGAACCTTCTGGTCTTCTCTGTCTCTTCCCTTCTCCCTTTGCACAGTCGGGGAAGCAATATTGTTGGGCCTTCTGAAACCTCCTCCCTTCTCGGTGTTTTGGGGGACTTTATATGCTTGCCTCCCTTCCACTCTCATTCTCTCCATCTCTGCAGACAGATATTTCACCATCCTGGTCAGTTCATCCACTTGAGGGTGGGGCACCGATGGGTTAGAAGTCGAGGCTTCCGACCTTACCTTTCTCCTATCTGTGTCGGCCTTGTTCCTAAGTCTGTCGGCTGCTAACACATTGGATTCCACTTCTATGGCTGCATCTTGCATTTGAGCTAAGGAGGTGGCTCTTCTTTCTCTCAACAAAAGGCATAAATCGGGGCCGAATGCATTAGCATATGAAATCTTAGCTGAGGCTTCTGAAGGCTTTATCTCGGCAGGGATTTTGTTATACATCTTATTAAATCTTTTGGAGAAGTTAGAGACAGACTCTCGATCCATCTTCTTTAAAGACCCGAACTCTGTCATGTAGTACATGGAATCCTTCCTATCTCCCCACTGCCTCAGGAAAGCACTATCTAGAGCTTCAATCCCAGCAATAGATTTTGGAGCCAATCCTCTAAACCACTTCCTTACCTCACCATCCAGGCTCTGGACGAAGACTCTCATCCAGACATCTTCATTTTCTATGTTGAGGTTGTTTGCATAGCTATAGAAAGCAGCCAGGTGCTCTTCAGCAGTTATGTCTCCTTCCCCAGTGAACTTGGGCATATACTTCAAGTAGTCTCCAGCAGGGAGAGGATTCATAGGATGGGGTAGGATTAAGAGAGCGTATCTGGCAGCAACTATGGTGTCCATTCTATTCAGAGGAGGATTAACACCAGCCATAGGAATATTAGGTGGAGGGGAACTGGGAGGAGAAGGAGTTCGCGAGGGGGCTACCGGGAATGAGTCTCGAAGAGGAGTGGGAAACAAGAGGGGATTTAAGGAGAAGGCGAACGAACTCAAGTTAGTAGGTGCTTCTCTTTGCGCAGGAGTAGTAAAGATAGGAGTGGGGAAGTCTTCTGTGTTTTCGAGTCTATGCCAAGGTACAGCTTCAAGGGAGAGGGGAGTAACAAGGTATTGTCCCTCCGGTCCTAGACCAGGAGAGGAAAAATCAACAGGAACACTCCCGAAATTTAGGAAACGGGAAACTCCAGAAACAAGTTTGTCAAGAAACTGAGGAGGAGAAAAAGGAGTTCCCACAGAAGGATGTGGTGGATTACCTAGTTCGGTGGTGGGCACTCCTTCTTTATAGGCCTTTCCCTTTCTGAGCACCGCCTCTGGATCTGTTTCGGGCGTAGCTAGAGGCAACTGTGGATGAGACCACGTATGCCTGCCTCTGAAAGCCACAATTAACAGAGCAGGTTCTCCCCAGCGGAGTCGTCACAATGGAGTTTCCAGGTGCACAGCAGCAATCTCGATAATCCTGATATCTCATGCACCTTCAGAATCAGTTAATCATTGTCATTCAACCCCGAGGAAAATATTCAACTTCGTCCCCAGCAATGACGCCAGAAATGTTAGCGTCGGAAGTCACTCCTAGATTGCTTGCAAGAGCAGAGCCCGACACCCATCAGTTTAATGTCACGATTTGTTTATAAAGGGAGGTGATCAAATGGAGATAAAGACTCGGGGGAATATCACTCTAACTCAGGGACTGGGTCTGATACGTAAGTAACAAAGGAGGTCTCGACCTAACTTTAGCCAATGGGTTGATTTGAAGGTGACCAGGTGGAAGACTTAGTAAGAAAAGTGAACAAACAACTTTGGGCAACAGGCTTTCGGCAGTTCACAAAAGAAAAACTCTGAATGCAAGATCCGCTTGGTTCAGGGTCTCAAGGAACTGAAAGGGGACTTGACTGGATCCTCCAATTCCAAGTCACTCAACGCTGGAAAAATCACAAGAACTGATTAGAGACAGCGCAACTATTACAGTGATCCATGACAACATCATCCTATAATAGCTACGGCTCGACTGGATCCTCCAATTCCAAGTTGCTCTAACACAGTGTAAACAAAGACATGAAAGAAACTGGGATTCATAAGGAAAGAAGTCTCAAAAGTCGATACATTATCAGATTTACAGTGCTTTGTTAAAACTTTACAACCGGGAGCTCTGCTCAACCATCGATCCTTACAAAATACAAAGACTGAGTCTATATACTCAGGAAAATTTGCCTCATAGAGGCGTGTCCAGTCACCCCAAGCTTCGTGTCCCTTCAATCAAACTCGTACCAATATCTTTCTTCAAGCACCACCTTAACTATGCATGGCTCCTGTAAGGAGGGTAGCTGAGCCATTAAGTGCTCGGCTAGCATGCGCAGACTTCTCTGTCGAGTTGACGACTTCGGCATGGCTTCTTTGAGAAAATAGATACACAGGACCTCTGTGAGCCGACGGCTCGCCAATCCTTCCATCCCCTTACTTAATGAATGAAAGGAGGCTTCAACCACCTGCTCTTGCCATCATTTACTTCAGGCAAGAAGTAGTATGGAGATCGGATGTGATAGTGCTTGGAGATCGCGATGATCCTCTGTAGCTGCGATAGGCGCCTTGGCCTTCTTTTCATAGCTCTTTTCTTCCTCCAAGTGACCACGCCTATTCCCAGGGCGCTTTCGACATTCGCGGGTATGAAAGGGCTGACCTTTACTTATTGAAATCGTGATGAGAGATATGCCGAGACGACTCGATCTGGCACCACGTGTCCCTCTAGATCCAACGGCTCTTAACTCTCCTGGCGATACCGTGGGCCCCGGTCCAGGATTCTCTCGGCACCTCGCGCATCGAAAAATAACAGGATTGATCTTTGCGTGTTGGAATCGCGATGGGCGAAGCGCCGAGATGGATTTATCTGCTGCCAGGTTTCCCCTCTGGATGGACGGCTGAAAACACTTCATGAGACCGCGGGCCCCAGTTTCTAGGCTTTCGGCGCTATCGGGGTTCGGGGTTTCGCGATGTTGATCAACACGAAATTCTCACCCCATGAACCCCCGATTTCCGAAACGCCGACGCGACCAGATCTCATGCCACGTGCCCTTTGGGATGAGTGGCTGTCATCCATTCCTGAACATGCTACGGGCGCCATCCATGCGCTAACCTTGGCGCAACTTTGCCGATCGCGATTTCTCGCTCACCGCTGATTTGATTCTTTGGATACATCCTGGACATTGAAATCGGAGCGCTCGCTCGCTTGACCTGGGCCTAAAATGGATCTCTTTGTGTGCTACGCTTGGGCACTTATCACGCAATCCCGCAGACCTGTGTACCTTTGTGCCCTGATACCACAAAATTTACTAACAACTTGCATGAAATCTCAACTTACAAACTGCAAGTTACTTTGGATTTGGTAGCATCCTTTGCATGTTTTTCTTTGAGAGGGTTCCCACGATGAGCCTTGGGACCTATATGAGAGGACATGTATGACCATGGCCCTCCATTTTCCTATGGACCGAGTTGTTGGCCCATCTAGGAGGAGGGTAGATGTCTAACCCATTTGATGATGACTTCTTTTCTTGGTGGGAGCATCAGGTCCCATTTATTGATGACTATTTATATGTCGTGATCGATTATACCCACGATCCTGAAGTCATCATTCCTTCTGGTGACGAGTTTGAGGACATAGGTAACTTTTATTTTATGTTATTTAATTTTTGTTTTTTGATTATATATTATATGTACAAAAGAAATCATTCTATCTTTATGGTGAGATCCATAGTATTAATACGTGTTATTTCAAATGTATAGAGAGATCACCAGTGCGACTGACATGCATTCCATGGCACAACCACTGAGGGAGAGAGGAGGTCGAGCCCAATGAGGATGCAATGAGGACTTTAGGGAGCATGGGAAAGAAATTGGAGTCCCTAACACGTTCCATCCCCATGGCTACTATAGATGACTTACCCGTAGGGATGCAATGTCATGAGGTAGGAGTACCTTAGACATGGGTTCGTATTTTCCAGCATCTAGCGAATGTTATACTTTACTATGACAAGGTTCACCGGCCTTAGGCCTAGACTATTATGTGCCGAGAGAACCATTTTGTATTGATATGTATTCGCGATTGGTAACCCAAATTTTGTATCATGGACCTCATTTTAGACACACACACACACACACACACATATATATATATATATATATTTGTGCATTATTTTTGTGTTTTTACTTCCAATTTGTCAAATATTTACATCTGTGAAATGTGTGTTTGTTTGATTAATTAGACAAATGCCAATCTAAAATATAATTTGCATAGGCATCAACTATCGGAATAGCATGCTTAGGAACATGATCATAAGTAATGAATTCAAATGATCGTTCCAAAAGATGTACCCTAAGGAAATGACGTAATAAGATCAAATCACAGATCTGGTATAGACCATTCAACTATGAGACCACCAACTGAAAATCTAAAAACACATGAAGGATTTGAATGCCATATGACAAAGCATCTCGTAAAAGATCAATAACAACACTATATTCAGAAACATTCTTGGTAGTTTCTCCGAGACACACACCTCCAATAGACACTAGCTGGCTAGTAGGTGAATAAATCACCCAAGTTGCGTAAGCCAAGTTCCGAGAATGGTGATTGGCATCATTTGTGTATCCAATATAAATTGATGATTCCTCAAGCATATTCCACACAACATAAGCACACAATCACTAAAGGGATAGTTTTTATCCATATGATGAATCTGTCATCATTCATCTCATGAATAGTGCGGGGGGGACTTCAAATTCTGGAGATATATAAGGATATCTCTGTACCAAGGGTTAGATGAAGAGATGAGGAAGATGTGCTCATTAGGGAACGAGTCGACGACCTTTCCCTCCTCATTCTCAACAGAAAAATCTGAGATTAATTCAGTGAAGACAAAATATTTCTTAGATTTCGTTGAGGAAAAATCCAAGTTGAATTCTTGAAGCACCACAATCCATTTGTTGAACTTCCCACCAAAAATTCGTCGAGTCAAAACATATTGAAACAGATTCGCAGTGCAAGGACGATTGTCTTACGCAACATAATATAATGAAGAAGACATTGGACAACATGAAATGTTTCCAAGGTAAGTTTCTCTACATGAGAGTACTTAAGCTCGGGACCTAACAACATGTGACTCAAGTAGTATATGACGTGATTTTGGATCTCATCATCTTTCTGCACCAGGACCATGACAATCGATGATTCAACTGCTGCCAAATATATAAAAAAATATCGATTATAATTAGGGGGACTTAGCAAAGGAGTCGAAACTAAGGATTTATTTAATTCATTGAAATAAAATTGTGTTTCTTCATCCCAATAGAATGGGACCTCCTTCTTCAAAAGGCACATGAATCCTTTCATGATATTGGCATAGTCAGGTATGAACTGTCGAAGGAAATTATCGTTACCTTGTAGGATTTGAAGTTGTTGTATTTTATGTGAAGGACACAATTGAGTGATTTCCTCAACCTTTAAGGGGTCAACCATGATTGATCCAGGTGGATATCTATGGCCACCCACCTTTTTCGGCTGGCTCAAAACAGTTTTCTGGCAATTTTGGAAATTTACTATTTTTAGCAGGTTTTAACTTCCGGGGCCATTTTGAGGGCCTAAATGAAGGATTTTAGAGATTGAGGTTCTCAATGATAGCCAAAGGCATGATTGAGCCCCCAAAATGAATCTCCTTAACGATACCTTTCGAACGAGCTATCATACGCCTAAAACGGAGATCGTATGCCAAAGTTACGACCCTGGGAAATTGATGTACTAACTTATCCAAACGGGGCCCACATGACTTTTGGCGCTTCATCTCCTAAGGTTAAGTTTTTGGATGTCTAGGGTTTTTGGCAATCCTATTTATTGTAAAAATGCCTTCAGAGCCTCATTTTAACCATCTTCTTGCGAATGCGAGTAGCCGTCACATCTCTTCTCAGAGATAAGCTGCCACCATTCTAGCGAGTCTTTCACTCTATATTTTTACAGTCTTTGTACACTTCTTTCATTAATAGAAATTGTGTATTACTGTACATCTGTGTTTATGATTGCATCTCTGATACATTTATGTTATATTATTGAATATCTGCGATATCTCTGTGCATTTATTTATTATATCTCCGATCTCATTTCGTGCCGAAAATAATCCAAATCAATGATCCCTTTTGTCGAAACAATGAATCCCAAAAGATGTCCATAAGTCACGCAAAAATGAATTTACGCGGATTCAATTGGATTTGGTAGTAATGACAACTTTCAAAAATGAGGCAGAGGTGTAACAGATGTTAAGCTCTTTTTCACGAATGATTCGTAAGATCATCCAAATAGGCCTCCACTATGTGCTTCAAATCATGGAAGGAAAACATCATGGCCCGCTAAAACATGGCACCGACATTTTTAAGGCCAAAAGGAATCTTCTTATAATCGAAATTTCCCCACAGAAAGATGAAAGTTGTATTGTGTTGGTATTTTGGTTGGATTTGAATCTGGTTATAACCCGAAAATTGATCCAAAAATGAAAATATTTCACTTCCCATGCACTCATCTAAAATCTGATTGATAAATGGCATTGGAAAGTTATCTTTCAGACAAGATTTGTTCAAGTCCAGAAAATCCATACATACGCGAATCATGCCTTGATTTTTATCAACCAGAATCGGGTTAGAAACCCATTCTGTCAAATGAACCAGATAGATGAAACCAATTTTGAGAAAATTCTCGACCTCAGCTTTGATTGTTGCTTCCTTCCTAGGATTTACTAGTTGCAACTTTTTTCGAACTGGTTTGACATTCTCATAGGTTCAAATTTTGTGTTGAACTATCTGAGGATCTGTGCTAGGAATTTCCTCGCACGACCAAGAAAACATATCTCAAAACTCTTTAGAGAGCATCGTATACTGACAAATATCATCTTGAGAGCATTCTTCTCTAATGAAGATGTTTTCAACGACGTTAGGGTTCTTAGAAATGTTAATCGAGACGATTTCCAATATATTTTTCATGTTCTCCTTGGCATAGACATCGTGCCTAGCCAAGGGTTTCACCGTCCGATCAACACTCTTATTCACAATTGACTTAAATTCTCCCTTTTTCATATGATTGATATCGCGGAGGAAATATGATCTGTGATGCATATCCTCCCATGGCTTTTCAACTCCAATCATTGCCTCAATAATAGTTTCGTCCGAGGGTAAGACAATGTCAAAACAGTCTTGGAAATTTAAAGAATTGTGATCCCAGATAGGCTTCGGAAAAAGATCATCCTCCTCTGTCAATGAAGGAGTTTGATCGGGGTCCACAATGGCTTGCTGAATATCTTGGTAAGCGACCTCAGTTGCAGACAAAGGTACGACCATCCCAGTGTTAATGTGATGTTTACCCACATCACATGACGAGGGTAGCGTCCACAGATCATTTAAATATGATTTTCTAAATGAAGCGACTCTCAAGGCGAAAGATGGTGGACTCGACTTTTGGTATCTGATTGGGGTAGAACAAAGATACAAAGTCAGTGCGGAAAAATAAAAATATCCCATGAGAGAGGGATACATCCCACAACCGATACGCTTAGTTGCCAACAAAGAGTTTTCAATCCATGAAACTGTGGATCCTAGGTTAGTTGTTGTAGTGTCCCCAAGGCCGAGCCCCGTTACAGATCATGATGTATGAAATGAATTGTAAACATGTTTTATAGGCTGGTGAGCCAAGTTTGGTATAAGCTGGTAGGCTTATGTGTTTTGTTAGGCCAGGGAGCCTAAGTGTTGAAGGCTAGGAGCCTGTTGATGTACTTATATGTATGCAGATCAATTAATAAAATATAAACACCGCCAGTGCAGACTGACCACGATGAATGAGTGAAGGGGGACTGAGCATCCACATAGTGGGCAATGAACTAGGGGCTGGAAGGTGGGAAAGGGGCTGAGTGATGAGCCTAGGGGCTAAGCCTAGGGGCTTAAGCCTGGGAAATAATATTTTAATATTATTTCAAAAAGAGACATGTGCATTTCTGTTTATCCTAAGTTTTGGAAAGGGAAAGCGTGCAAAAGGGATGCAGGCTAATGGAACGCATGCAGTTCCAAGGGTGACAAGTGTCAGCCCTAGTGCATGCAAATAAAACAGACAAAGTAAGCCGTGAGGGGGGGGCTCTCATCCATTCGATCCGACTGTCCTGAGGGTGATCAAGGGAAGCCAGTCTGTAAGAGACCCTCGTTTAATTCTGATACAAAAAAAAAATCCTGTGTTTGTCCTGAAGAATCCGTGTACACCCCTGTCCAGAGCTGTGGAGTCTGTGTCTGTCTCTGAGAAAACCCGTGTGCGCATTCCCTGAATGGGAAGCCTGTGTTGAATTTGAGTGGAAGTATCTTGTTATTCGGGGAAGTTGATCTAGCCTGTGCGTGGAGTCCCTGTTCCAAAATCAGGATCGTGAAATCATCCTGTGACTGCTGAACCGGTTTGGGGAAGCCTGTGTCTGTTTTCCCCGTGGGTTGTTGTGACCACGCAGTACTGGACTGCGTGAGGCTTGTTGGCCTGTGAGCGACTCCCTCCAGGTGAGAGAGTGTGCAGAGGAAGGAGAGAGCTCTTGGAAGGAACCCTGTAGCTGCCACAGAACCCGGAGACTTCCGGTCCGGTCTGTTCCTGTAACCCAAGGTAAGGGAGACTGCAGTCGAAGGACTGTCCAAGTGATAGAGAAGGTGCACTCTCCTGGGGTGGAAAAGGCATGTGGGGAAAGAGGGTCTGTGGGCAGTGAGCATGGGAGATTCCTGAAGAACGTTATTCCTGGTGGTTGTGTGTGATTGAATTCCCTGTAACCTTAGCCTGAGTCTGGATTCCTTGCTCTGGGGTGGAGCTCAGTCCCAGCTCGGGGGTGACCCACTGTTGAGTTGAGGAGCAGTGCGGTCTACGGCTGGGAGGTTCGTGGAAGGCCTGCATTTGGTTGGTGGATTCCACCATTGATAAAGATAAGTATTTGAATTATGCTTGATCATGTTTTGCATGACTGAGCTGTTATGTATCATGTTTTCTGCTGTGTAAATGAATTAATGTTGAATGCTATGGCTTGTTTAATTGTAGCAGTAACTTATGTATTTTACTCTGAGATATAAGTGTGTTTAATTGTGTTAAATGCATGTGCTTATAATGTCTGTACGAATTATGTAAAAAAAATCCATGTATAGAATGGTAACTGAGAGGTTTGAAAACCTCAGTAGTGAAAAGGTACACTACATAATGGTATCAGAGCGAAGGTTTCGACACTGAGCCTAGATGGGCCAGTGGAGTGATATTTGGACCAAGAATGCAGGGGAAATTGGGTCTAGAAGGCCAATTTCGGACCCTGGTTTACTCCAAAGTGTCAAGGAGTTGCTAGACAAGTTATTAAGAACTTAAGAAGTATAGCGGCGTTATGAGACCGCAACCAGTGTGGCATAAGTCCACAGGGAGAGAGTCTGTGAGTAGAGAGCAGAGGAGAGAAGGATTTGAGACTCTGTTAAAGTCTGAGCTCAGGAACACCTTTGTAAAGAGGCATTTTATTAATACAAACAGAAGCAGTTTTACCTGCATGTATTTCTGTATTGAATGAATGTCTTGGTGTGTTCTATTTTATGCTGTGAATTTATGTTGTAGATGTAGTTGTGCATTTGCAGGAGTTGATTTGGTTTCAGGCTTGAGAGGTCTTTGAGGCTTTAGACAAAGACGTGCCAGGTGGGCACACAGCTGAAATCAACAACTCAAAGGGAGAAGACCTTGAGGTTGTTGAACACCTCAGGAGGGAAGGATGCATATGAGAAACACAGTTGCAGACAGAATCTCTAAGGAGTTCTGTGAAGCTCTGCCAGGTGGGCATTGAGCCAGTGCAAGGAGTGCACGGACGAAGGAACTCTGCTGTGAGT
>JASDQU010501508.1:141400-152294 GCA_032191745.1 Picea mariana | reverse complement strand
AATATCAATAACAACACTATATTCAGAAACATTCTTGGTAGTTTCTTCGAGACACACACCTCCAATAGACACTAGCTAGCTAGTAGGTGAATAAATCACCCAAGTTGTGTAAGCCAAGTTCCGAGAATGGTGATTGGAATCATCTGCGTATCCAATATAAATTGACGATTCCTCAAGCATATTCCACACAACATAATCACACAATCACTAAAGGGATAGTTTTTATCCATATGATGAATCTGTCATCATTCATCTCATGAATAGTGCGGGGGGGACTTCAAATTCTGGAGATATATAAGGATATCTCTGTACCAAGGGTTAGATGAAGAGATGAGGAAGATGTGCTCATTAGGGAACGGGTCGACGACCTTTCCCTCCTCATTCTCAACAGAAAGATCTGAGATTAATTCAGCGAAGACAAAATATTTCTTAGATTTCGCTGAGGAAAAATACAAGTTGAATTCTTGAAGCACCACAATCCATTTGTTGAACTTCCCACCGAAAATTCGTCGAGTCAAAACATATTGAAACGGATTCGCAGTGGCGAGGACAATTGTCTTACGCAACATAATATAATGAAGAAGACATTGGACAACATGAAATGTTTCCAAGGTAAGTTTCTCTACATGAGAGTACTTAAGCTCGGGACCTAACAACGTGTGACTCAAGTAGTATATGACGTGATTTTGGAGCTCATCATCTTCCTGCACCAGGACCATGGCAATCGATGATTCAACTGCTGCCAAATATATAAAAAAATATCAATTATAATTAGGGGGACTTAGCAAAGGAGTCGAAACTAAGGCTTTCTTTAATTCATTGAAAGAACATTGTGTTTCTTCATCCTAATAGAATGGGACCTCCTTCTTCAAAAGGCACATGAATCCTTTCATGATATTGGCATAGTCAGGTATGAACCTTCGAAGGAAATTATCGTTACCTTGTAGGATTTGAAGTTGTTGTATTTTATGTGAAGGACACAATTGAGTGATTTCCTCAACCTTTAAGGGGTCAACCATGATTGATCCAGGTGGATATCTATGGCCACCCACCTTTTCCGGCTGGCTCAAAACAGTTTTCTGGCAATTTTGGCAATTTACTATTTTTAGCAGGTTTTAACTTCCGGGGCCATTTTGAGGGCCTAAATGAAGGATTTTAGAGATAGAGGTTCTCAATGATAGCCAAAGGCATGATTGAGCCCCCAAAATGAATCTCCTTAACGATACCTTTCCAACGAGCTATCATACGCCTAAAACAGAGATCGTATGCAAAAGTTACGACCCCGAGAAATTGATGTACTAACTTATCCAAACGGGGCCCACATGAATTTTGGCGCTTCATCTCCTAAGCTTAGGTTTTTGGATGTCTAGGGTTTTTGGCAATCCTGTTTATTGTAAAAATTCCTTCAGAGCCTCATTGTAACCATCTTCTTGCGAATGTGAGTAGCCGTCAAATCTCTTCTCAGAGATAAGCTGCCACCATTCTAGCGAGTCTTTCACTCTATATTTTTACAGTCTCTGTACACTTCTTTCATTAATAGAAATTGTGTATTACTATACATCTGTGTTTATGGTTGCATCTCTGATACATTTATGTTATATTATTGAATATCTATGATATCTCTGTGCATTTATTTATTATATCTCTGATCTCATTTCGTGCCAAAAATAATCCAGATCAATGATCCCTTTTGTCAAAACAATGAATCCCAAAAGATGTCCATAAGTCACGCAAAAATGAACTTACGCAGATTCAATTGGATTTGGTAGTAACGACACCTTTCAAAAATGAGGTAGAGGTGTAACATATGTTAAGCTCTTTTTCACGAATGATTCGTAAGATCATCCAAATAGACCTTCACTATGTGCTTCAAATCATGGAAGGAAAACATCATGGCCCGATAAAACATGGCACCAAAATTTTTAAGGCCAAAAGGAATCTTCTTATAATCGAAATTTCCCCACAGAAAGATGAAATTTGTATTGTGTTGGTATTTTGGTTGGATCTGAATCTGGTTATAACCCGAAAATTGATCCAAAAATGAAAATATTTCACTTCCCATGCACTCATCTAAAATCTGATTGATAAATGGCATTGGAAAGTTATCTTTCGGACAAGATTTGTTCAAGTCCGAAAAATCCATACATACGCGAATCATGCCTTGATTTTTATCAACCAGAATCGGGTTAGAAACCCATTCCGTCAAATGAACCAGATAGATGAAACCAATTTTGAGAAACTTCTCGACCTCAGCTTTGATCGTTGCTTCCTTCCTAGGATTTACTAGTTGCAACTTTTTTCGAACTGGTTTGACATTCTCATAGGTTCAAATTTTGTGTTGAACTATCCGAGGATCTGTGCCAGGAATTTCCTCGCACGACCAAGAAAACATATCTCAAAACTCTTTAAAGAGCATCGTATACTGACAAATATCGTCTTGAGAGCATTCTTCTCTAATGAAGACGTTTTCAAGGACGTTAGGGTTCTTAGAAATGTTAATCAAGACGATTTCCAATATATTTTTCATGTTCTCCTTAGAATAGACATCGTGCCTAGCCAAGGGGTTCACCGTCCGATCAACACTCTTATTCACAATTGACTTAAATTATCCCTTTTCCATATGACTGATATCGCGGAGGAAATATGATCTGTGATGCATATCCTCCCATGGCTTTTCAACTCCAATCACTGCCTCAATAATAGTTTCGTCCGAGGGTAAGACAATGTCAAAACAATCTTGGGAATTTAAAGAATTGTGATCCCAGATAGGCTTCGGAAAAAGATCATCCTCCTCTGTCAATGAAGGAGTTTGATTGGGGTCCACAATGGCTTGCTGAATAGCTTGGTAAGCGACCTCAGTTGCAGACAAAGGTACGACCATCCCAGTGTTAATGTGATGTTTACCCACATCACATGACGAGGGTAGCGTCCACAGATCATGTAAATATGATGTTCTAAATGAAGCGACTCTCAAGGCGAAAGATGGTGGACTCGAATTTTGATATCCAATTGGGGTAGAACAAAGATACAAAATCGGTGCGGAAAAATAAAAATATCCCATGAGAGAGGGATACATCCCACAACCGATACGCTTAGTTGCCAACAAAGAGTTTTCAATCCATGAAACTGTGGATCCTAGGTTAGTTGTGGCCTCGGAAAGGTTGGAAGACACCTATTCGATGGTTACAATTATTCCCTCATGGGGAAATCATATAACATGGAACACCAACGAGACGAAATTTTTCATGGCATAAGACCAACTCCTCCCAAGTAACAAATTATAGTCAAGTGACACATCGACTACTTCAACCTTTACATAGACGGATTTTCCTCCTAACCTGACCGAACAAGAAGAAATAAGACCATGGGTTTGGAATGATAGTCCATTGAAATCCGTCAAGAGAGTCTAGGAAGGGGTAAGCTTTGAAGAACCAATAGCTTGCCAACAAGACAAAGACATCACAGACGTCAAAGCCCCTTCATCAATGATGGTCGTCTTAATTAGACGATTATTAGAAATGATGTTGATATGGAAGGCCACATGATAGGGAAGATAGGGCTTGACATCAGTGGCACCGAAATTCATCATGAGCTGACTAGCAGAGTCAACTACTCCTATGGAAAACAACAATGTGGTGCGTTGTGCAAGGGAATTTTGGAGTACTTCCAAAGCAGACATTGCACATGGGGTTTGAGCCAAGTCTTCGACAATAGAATAGTTGGGGGCAAATCTTGCATTGGGGTTGTGTGTTTTCTGTTTGTATACACCCTTAGGTATGTGCGACACTATCTCTTTCTCAGGTTTCTCTATGTGTAGAGGCGCCTAATCCTCTCAAGCATTTTTTCCTTTGTCTCTCGAATCTGGGTTACTATAATCATGATTTCAAGTTTGCAAGTTGATGGTTTGTAGCTTCTTATGGCTAAGCATTCTCATGATTCCATTGTATCCATCCGTCTGGGGTGCATTTGACGTGCCCCCTTTATGGTTGAGGTTGGAAGAACCACCCTGCAAGGTCTTCCCTTATGGGAAAGGGTTGTTCAATACAACAGGTTGTTTTTGTTGTTGTTTCAACTTCATAAGGCATTGGAATTATTCCATTTGCAGGAATTGATGTGTAATATGATCATCCCCACCAATCTTACAAGGGAACTTCACCTTCCGTTTTTCATCTTTTACACTCTCAACATTCTTATCAAATTTTTTATTATTACCCCCACCACCTTTCTTACCCTTTCAACTCTTTTCATTAGGATGTTGAGGGCCCTTTTGAGTCTTCGAGTGCACATAATGTACATCCGATGAATAGGTGGCGAGGGTGGTTGAGCCAGGGGTCGGACCAGCTGTAGGCTTTTGGATAACCAAGTTTTGCATCTAGTTTGTGACCAGATCTGCAACTTTACTTTGTGTTGAACCCATAATGCCATCAACATGTGGAGATGACTTTGTCTTTGCCAATTCGAGAGTATATTTCGACGCGTCTGGCATAATCTCATAGAGAATGCCATATTGAGAGTAAATAAGCTCTAACTATTGCACCCTAAAAATATCTTTCTCTTTCAAAAATACTCCTAAAGTCGCAACGTCCTTTGAAATATACAGGAGTAAGGATTTCAAGAACCACTCAAGGAGAAACTATGGTGGAACCATTTCTTTAATCAAGCTCTTTTGTCTCCTCCAATCCCGAATGTGATCGAAAATGTGTGTAGCCTTATCCTATTCAAAGTTGGATAACAGTTATATACTGGAATCACACATAATAGGGAGTTGGAAGTGGTTAAGGAACAACATGGCTAAGTCACCAAACGTGGCGTATATCACTCTTTCTAGTTCTATGTACTACTTGGCAGCGCCTCTAGTGAGAGTACATTGGAAAAGATGCAAGTGAATTGATTCGTAATTCAACGAATTAGATGAACAACACAAATGGAATGTTGTCACGTGGTCCTATGGATCTTCATCACTTTTTCCTTCGAATTTCAGTATGTCTGAAGGTAACTTGGTTGGGACCATAGGCTATCCAGGTTCATGATGAATAGGGCCATTCATCAACTTGGATAGGTCTAGAAAATGCAGCGTTGCCAAAAATGGTAGCCTAGGCTGCGATATCGACTAATTAGTAGCCTGAAAAGAGGACCATGGATTGTAACTTGCACTAGGTTTCCATAAAGAGTTTGCAGAAGGACCATATATTGGGATAAAACCTTGTTGACCCTATCCAAATGGAGGAAAAAGTCCACCCATCTTGTTCCTTAAAGGAAAATCAGGTTTTCCCCCCGCGGACCCCCTTACGAAGGAAAAAATCTAGGCATGGGGTTAAACTAACCGGGAAAGGGGTTTCCCCCTTGCGACGTCCCTTGCGTGGGATTACACTGGCCTTGGAGAATGATGTCCCTTGCAAGAAGAATTGTCCTTGCATGCGAACAACCTAACCTTGGAAGGGGTTGCTCCTTGCCAAAACTACAGACGAGGTGAAATGGTTACTCCTGAACCCACCATACAATGTGAACAAGGTTGAAGTGGATGACATACTAGCAGACTGAGATCCGCTACCCATAGAAGCTCCCCAGCGCCAAGCGTGATTAGGGTCGAAAGACGGGAAATCCCCACTCCCAACGAATGGTGACAATGGAGGAATATGACCTCTTCCCCAAAGAAATGCTTGGTAAGGAGTCAAAATCCCCCCTGAACCAACACTTGATGCATGGGACGTTGACTAAGAAGAAACAAACACATTTAGCATGTCCATCAACGACATACCATACAAAAAATCATTTGTTGTTGACGGTAGAGATACACATGCACTCATAGCTTGAGTGGTACCAATAACCAAGGAAGGAATGCTACTGGTTGGAACAAAGACACTTGACTAAATAAAAATAGTCATTTGACTAGACACACCGGGAGGAAAGATACCTATAGTGACGATCATCACGGCGGGATTTACACGGAATCCCAACACAGACACTTTCATAGTGTCATCCATAATGACTTGATGAAGAGGGATACTATCAATAAGATCTGATCTCGGAGTTGGGACTTGTACCATAGGGAACAAATAAGTCTCGAGTAATAGAGGATTAAGACGCAGAGCGAATTCTTCAGCTCCGAGATCTTCAACTATTACCTCCTTTGGTTCTGAAGCTTGAACTTCTGGAGGTTTTGAGTCTATGATCTCAGCCTGACGAGTCGGCATAAAAGTGTTGGACGTATCAAGTCAACGCCTTAAAGGAGGCAAAGGATAATTATTCCTAATTTCTTCTTCAAGGGGAAGGCCTTGAATTCTCCTCGATCTATGGGGTGGTTGGTCAGCCACTTTGAGGTGTCAACTCTTTGTGGGACCACAATACATGCCAACCTAAGCAAGTTAATGATTTTCGAGCACACCATTAGAAAAAATCCTATATGAAAACAACAGACACAAACAAACCTCATTAATACTATGACTTAGGTGGATTAGGTCCCGACACTATAATAATCACAAGGGAGGGTAAAGGGCCTTTTAGATGGAGGCATGGGTTGATTAAGTCCCATGGACCAATGAACGAAGGAGTGAGAAGCAATTATCCTAACCTCCACTAACCATCCTTATCTGATGCAAGTACCCACACTTCGCGGGGCACCCTCCAAAAGTAATGAAAAGTGTGATGTGAAATCCACCCTAAGTACCATGACAAACCCCTGTAGTCACCTTCCAAGATCCCTAGGAATAGCCACTAAGGTCACCAACTCTCAGTCAGCATCTGGGGGGTGGAATCGATAGTTGAGATTGAATGTATGGGAAGGGTATCTAAGACTGAAGCCTCAAAAGAACCACCTCTCATGGAGGTATGGTTACTAACGAAACCCCCAATATACAATCTTCCTAATATTCTCTGTTAAGATCTAGAGGGGTCTCTCCTCAAATCTCCTTCATGTGACCTCGTGTTTATCTCATGTGTTAGAGGAGCCTCCCGACTATACTTATACGATGGCTGGATTTAGACTCTCCCTAAATCATACTCCTATGTTTTTTTGGGGTCTTGGAGAAATTTACTCTCCACCCTAGACCAAGGCCCTAGCCTAAACTTGTTCATGCATCTGATAAAAGTGAAAATGATTAATAAAGTTTTAGTTAATCATTCATTTTAAGGGTTGTTTTTACTCAACAAAGGAACATATGAAACTTGAATGGTGTTTATGATAGACTCCAAAAGCAAAGCACTTAAGAACACAATGCAGTATGTGGTTTCTTCAAATGAAAAAGGTGTGCAACAATGCTTAAACAAAACTGGAGTAATAGGGAGAGGGTACAAATCCCTCTCCCTCTCCCTCGCTTCCCAGTCTCATACAAAATTGTATAGGTCCACCCTCTGCTCTTGTTTATGTTGTTTCTCTCTCTGCTCACGTATTTGCATGATTAACATATGAAATACATCAGCCTCACTCATGTACATAAAACATTAAAAAAAATCTATTGAATGGTAAATTTATCTATAAATACAGAAAAATAACTTCCTTCAAAAAATAAGATAATTGTATTAACCATGCGCCAAAAAAATAGTCGCGCACCGTCGATGGTGCACCAATAGATATAGGGAGCATCGTGTCTGGTGTGTCTGTGTAAACTAACACACCGACCAAAAGATGTTCTATTGTGTTATGCGGTGCATTGGAAAATGGTACCGCACGGGGCGGTACACTACAACACATACGTCGTGGTGCGTTACTTTTATCATACACACTGCTTAAACCAAAAAACAAATTAAAATATTAAAGCAATAAACAATTATTTAAAATTAACAAAAAAACGCGGTGCGTATACGTTCACTAAACGCACTGGTGCGTGTAAATAACATAGTCGCACCGTCACATAACCTTTAACAAATTTTCGATTATGGAACTTATTACGATGCGTTCTGGTCAATCCTATCGCATCGCACCCAGTGCCACAAAAAAAAACTAATGCGTGCACCGCAACACAATGTTGAATTTATCGGTGGTGTGTTTGGTAAACACGAATGCCCCGGTGCACAATTTTACCAATGCTCTGCATAAAAATATATCTGATAAGGGTGGTGACCTATGTAATTTAATGCCCTGGTGCGTTATATGTACTTTGATGCACCGCCCCACCAATTATATGATTTTCTTCAGTGTGTCATTAAATGGACAAGCCAGTGTGTTTATGTTTACCAATGCACCGCTGAGAAATGTAACAAGGTACGCAGTGCACCCTATAAATTTACAGGTCACACCGTACATGGTGTGAGCCTAGAGCCTCAAATGCACCGCGCATTTTTTTTTGTTTTTTTTTTTACACTTAAAATTTCACTCAATTTTAAATTTTTATTCGGTGAAAACTTAAGTTATGAAGAAACAAGGACATTACCTAGACATTTTGTCGCCAGGGAGGCATGGTTGCGACGTACTAAAAAAACTAAATTTTCCCATCGTTTGACAAAATTCAAAATTCACACACTGAGCAACATATGAAAGGAATGCAACCAAGGAAAGCATCGATGGAAGGGTGCTTCAGATAGGCAAATATTGCACCAGTGCTTTTGAGTTGTAAAACATTGGAAATGGTAAAAATGCTTTTTACCGTCGGTAAATGTTTTTTAATAAAACCATGTTTTGGTGCGCCCAATGCACAACTACATTGGGCATCCATGTTTAATGAGCGCACCAATTATATTTAAAAAAAAATACAACCCTAGCACGGTGCACGTGTTTTTGGGTGTGCACCAGTGTGTATACTACACCATAGCGCACTGCAATACATGTTTTGAAAAACTACAATAGTGCAAAATTTTTTGTTTAAGCATGACATGGTGTGATATAATAATAAACGACCTGGTGCACTTGCATCTACAGAGTGCACCGCCAAAATTTGGAAATTAACCCTAACACAATGCTCCATATTGGAGCACTTGTGCGCATCGGTGCACATTATACAATGGCCAGTATATTATTTTTGACACAATCATACATTGTTGCGTAAATGTTTTTTATTTAACCATATGACAGTGCTCTCTACTAATAGCGCCCCGGTGCTTCCAGTGTTACGTTGTGCACCATAGATTTTTGAAAGAATGCTACTATAGTGCGTCATTATTTCTCGGTGCGTCATTATTTCCGTAGCGCACCGGATAAAATTGTTCTTTATTTGAAATAACCCTACTACCGTGCGCTAGTTTTGAGGGAACCGATGCGCCTATTGTAGAGAACGCACGGGTGCATTAGGTACTTATAAAAACACCAGTGTAAAAACATCCAATAAAACCTCTGCCCGCTCACCTCCGCTAGTATCATCCGCTATAAACATATTTTTGGGATATTTTTATAGGGGTGTTTACAAAAACCTTCATTAGAGGGTCTTTTCCTTGTAGTGTTACAAGTGTTTGGGATTCTTAAAAAAATACCTATTGATCAGGTATAAGAAAGGAACTACAAACAATATATCTATGCTTTCAGGACCCCCACTAAAACATATTACAACCATTGTTGTGATTATGTAGCTTGATCCCCTCACTCATGAATTGTTGAGTGAAGACTATGAGGGGCATGAATATTTTAGATGAATATACAAGTAGTTGAAGGACAGATCGCCCACTTCCATGGAAGGAAATGAATATTGCCTCTAAGATAGGCTATTGTACAAGTTGGACAAGTTGTGCATACCACATAATAGAAGGCTTTAGTTGATGAGATAAGCTCACACTTCTAAGATTGTTAAACATTTTTGCATAATGAACATGGTGAAAAATTTACAAAGTTACAAGTACTAGCCACATATTCAAGAGTAGGTGAAGAGGATTCTTAGAGGTTGTTTCCTTTGTAGCACCAACAATCCAAGAAACAAAAATATTGGGCTATATTTTCGACTGTTAGTACCTAGTAGGCCTAGGGAGAGAATCTCCATGGATTTTCTTGGAGGTTTACTTATGTCTCACAGAGGCTATAACTACTTGTTTGTTGTGGTAGACCACTTTAGCAATATGTGTGTGCTCATCTTGTGAAAGAAGATGATCTCTGGATGAGAAGTAGTTGAGTTATTCTTCAGTCATGTTTGGGTACATTTTGGATTTCCAAGATCCATCATATCTGATTGAGATAACATAATCTTGGCAAATTTTGGACAACACTTTGGGAGAGAATAGATACTAAGCTAACATATTTCATTGCATTTCATCCCTAGATTGATAACCAAATGAAAATTTTCGACCAAACGATGGTACAATTATTGAGAAGGTACAATAAAAAACATCCAAGGTTGTGGGATGAGTAGCTGATGTACATCCAATGTTCATACAATCAAGAACTTCAGTATTCCCCCAACAAGTCACATTTTGAGACTTGCTTCAAGTATTTACCTCCCTTACTATTTGAAATTGTGTATAGACAACAGAAGGACAAAGTAGACTTCCAAGGAGATGAGACGAAGGAAAGAACATTTGTGGATAATATTAGCAAGATACATTTGAAGGTACAAGAGCATTTTGAGATAATCCAATAACAGTATAAGGCCAGACATGACTAGCACAAAGAACATCATAAGTTTCATGTTGAAGATAAGGTGTGGCTTTACATCTGTAAGGAGCAATCGTAAGGACCAACGAAGAAATTCAAGCCACTAAAATATGGACCTTATAACATCATTGAGCATGTTAATGACAATCATATTAATACTTCTTCCTTATATGCAAATGATATGTAATCAAGGGACTTATAGCCCACTTGATTCACTAATACGAATCTTGTGCGAAATTAAATTTCTTGTCTCTGTATTGGATTTTTTCTAAGGCTTGTACAAAGTTCTCTATCATCTGGAAGATACTAGGCCTCTGTCCTCTATCTTCTACAAAGATCTTGTTCTTCTCCTGGCTGCAAGGCTTGTTCTCTGTTTAACACTCT
>JASDQU010501508.1:75330-103953 GCA_032191745.1 Picea mariana | reverse complement strand
TGGGTTCGGCCTTAGGGATATTACAAAGGGTAAGCGACATTATCAAAAACAAGGACGGAAAGCATATTGAACCTTGTGATCAATAGTTGTTCTATGAATTGGATCACCACCTTTTGGTTCACATGAGTCAAAGGGACGACCTCTGCCCATTTTGTGAAATAGTATGTGGAAGTCGGTATATATCTATGATTTTTTGAAGAACTCGTTGTAATTTATCCTATGATATCTAACCCCCATTTCTTGAATTGCCTGGAGATGGCCACAGGTTGGAGTGGGACAACTTCTCTCTTTTCCCTCCCCATGCTTATTTGACAAGTTTTACAGTTCTTAGCGTATGTGTGAGCATCCCTGAACAGAGTAGGCCAGTAATAATCGACTCTCAATATTTTGTGATTGGTCGTACTCCCTACGAAGTGTCCACTTGCAGGACCATCATGGAGCTCCTTCAGAACCTTGTTTGCGTCTTCTCATTTAAGGCATCTTAAAAATACCCCATCATAATTAACGTGGAAGAGAACCGAATTTATGAGGCGATATTGTGTTAATTTTAGCATGAGATCTCTCCTTTCCTTAGGTTTTAGGTTTTTTAGGAAATCCCCATGGTGAAGGAGATAAGATAATTTACCATACCAAGACTCCTGCCCTGGGGATATGTATGAAGCTTCACTACACCATAATACTAATTCATTCTCCCACCCGAGGTCTTCATTTACTTGGTCCTGGGCTTCATCTAGCAGTTTACATAATCCTTGTCCTTTAACTAGATTGGCAGGTTTTATATCAAGATCCAATTCTTGGACCACTGCCATCCCATTCACTCTTATTTCCCCCATCTCCTCTTGAGTGGATAGGGATCAGACTATGGGATGAGGAACAATGACTTTGTAATGTTATTTAGGATTTAAAATATGAAGTGTTTCACTACCTTATACACCACAAGCCTACTTGTCTATCATAGGGTAATTTAGTTCGGCCCCTTGGATATTAGTGCTCATAAATGAGATCGGGGCCTCATTGTTGTCATCATCCTTTTGAGTCAATACTGCATCTAACGATTCGTCAAAAGAAAAAGTGTAAAGGAAGAAATATTTGCTAAATTAGGGACTTCGCAACACTGGGGTCTGAGATACTGCATTCTTAATATTGTTAAAATTAATTTTTTCTTCATCATCCCACTTAAATTCAACATCTTTGCATATCATCTTTTGTAAGGGTTTGATAGTTTCAGGGAAATTGGGAGAGAACTTTCTCAAAAACTTGATTTTCCCAAACAAGGATTGCATAGACATTTTTTTGTGTGGTAATGGAAGTTGAGCTATAGCCCTAATTCATTCTTGGTCTATGTGAATTCCTGCTTGAGATATAATATGACCTACTATTTTCTCTTCCTCGACATGAAAGAAAGTTTTCTTAGGGTTTAAGGATATACCGTATTTCCTACACCTTTCAGAAATGTGGGTTATTTGTTGGATGCGATATTATTTGATCTTTGAATACATAGTCACGTCGTCCAAATAAACTACTACACATTTGTTTATTATTCCCCAAAACATTGCATCCATGGCCCTTTGGAAGGTTTCCCCTACATTGATTAACCGAAAGGGCATGCATTTACAAGCAAAGGTTCCCCACTTGGTTCAGAAGGTAGTTTTAAATCGGGATTCCTCTGAAACTAGAACTTGGTTATAACGTGAAAAACCATCAAGCAAGGAGAAAATATCAGAACCAAACATGGCCTGCAAGAGTTTTTCCATCAGTGGGACTGGGTAGTTTTCCTTTTCTGATGCTCTATTGAGGTTTATGGAATCCACACATAGATGGATCTCCCCATATTTTTTTCTGATAGGAACCAAATTTTCTACCCATGTAGAGTGTCTAACCTGGAAGATAATATTATAATCTAGTAATTTCTTCAACTCCTGACACATGAGAGGCTCCATACATGGGTTTTACTTCTGGAGCTTCTGTTGGAAGGGTTTTACTCTTGGTTTTAATAGGATTGTGTGTTGAATGATACGAGTATCATAAGTCTTCAGATCTCGGTAGGACCATGTAAAAACATCTTGATACTCTCTGAAAAGTTTGAGATAGGCCTTCCTTTCTTCCTTAGATATTGTCTTGCTAAGATTTATATTCTTAGGATTTTTCGGGGTTCCCAGATTTATAGTCTCATACATGGGACATGAACTCCCTTTCTTTGTGTTCATTGACCCTTTGAATATTTCCCTAAAGTTAAAAAGGTTCTCTAAATTGGCTAACCCTTTCGGTATCGTGTGAAACCTCTGTTTGTCAGTCAATTGATCTGTTTTTGTACATGGGGATCAGTTTTCACTAGTTGTTCCTGTAATATTTCATTGTCAATAGCTAGATCTTTGAAATTTTCTTGATTGGTTAGAAGTTTATGATTTGTTCATATCCTTCAAATACCTTCCAGTTAGAAATATCGTTGGGCACCGATGGCTTTTAGAGTAACTTCATAGTGAATCGGGAGGCTTGGCAGTCTTCTAAAGGGGATATCCTTGAGGCAGTGGTGGCCAGGGAATAAGCAAGAGTTTTCTTTGTTCTCAGGATTGTTGTAATGTAGAAGGCTTCAAAATGTTCTATTAGTCTATACACTTCATGTTGATAATTCCTTAGGTGGGGAGAGTTGCAGTGTATAGTGTTCCTTACTTGTCTAACGATGATTTCAGAGTCTTTGAAAACCTTTAGTTCTTTAACATTAAATTCTATGGATTTCTTTGTCCCTTGTACTAGAGATTCATAGTCGGCAGTGTTGTTTGTGCATTCAAATTCTAGTCTGCAGGACAGGAAATTTCGTTTACCTTTGGGATCAATGAGGATACACCCCACTCCCGATCCTTCTTGGCTATTATACCCATCAAAGTACAAGGTCCAAACTTGTGATCGAAAACCATCAGTTTCTTTTTTCCTACCACTTTCCTCCTTTCCTCCTGTCTGCTCTGTGGTTTTTAACAAAGGTTTTTGACAGAAGAGGATTTCTTCTTCCGTCATCGGAAATTTTTCTTGAAAATTCATTTCAAAGTTTTGAGTAAGAGGAACATCAGATGAGAGAGGGGATAAATTATCAAAATAGGAGTCGCAGTAATAATTGCCTGGTACGGGGAAATTTGTCGAAGATTTTTCGTTGAGGGCTTCGAGGTCGGTGATAGTATGTTTTAGATATATTTCCCTATCAATCTGGATCATATTTGCACGTCCCTTTAATGGAAACAAAATGTGAGCCCATTCCATACTAAAGTATTCATTTAACTTCTCAGACCAATCTCGACTAAGTAGCAATCCATAAGCTTCGAGGATATCTGCTACAATGACGTCAATCACTTGAACAAATTATGGGTGTGTCCCCATCCTGATCATGACATACTTGAGTTCTCCCATAATTTTCACTTCGGTTCTATTTAGTTGTATCACATGTTTATCACTTTTGAGAGGGATTGTGTTTAATTTCTTTCATATAGATAACGAAATAATAGTAGAGGATGCCCCTGAGTCAACCAAACAATTATGGGGGTTTATGTTGAAGACTTCAAATGTCAAGAGGAATGGTGGGAAAAAAAGATTTCCCTTTTTATCTTCAGATCAAGAATTTACAATTGGCTTATTTCTTAGATCTAAGAGGGATGAATTTTCTCCTTGGTTAGTGCTTGTTATAGGATTTTCTACTAAATTCAAATCTTGTAACAGAAAGCCCTTTTGCTGGGGAATTCTACACATGTCCATGACCGATATATTTTCCTTCAATTTTTTTAAATCTTCTACTATGTTATAGTCTAGCTTGGGTGATTCTCGTGTATGGATGTTTACATGATTTATTTGGGAGAAAACAGATTATATTGGGTGATCAGATGATTGTTTTCCTCTTGAAATGTGTGCTATGGTAAGGCCGTTTGAGACCGACTGACCCCTACATCACGTTTGCACACCCAAGACCTCTGCAGGTGGTTATGGAACCTCAAATAGGTAATCAAAAGGCATCGGTAGGTCAGGGTCCCATAGTAGCATGATTGTTTCTTTCCATGGGTTGACTTCTTCCTGATCAACAATATTTGTAGCTAATCCACTTGATTGTTAGGTAAGGGAAACTTTGTTTAGGAACCAGTTGGAGATAAAATTCATGGCATGCACCCATTGTCGAAAGTCTCTTTCACAAATTTTCTCTTGGTGATAGGTACAGCAAGAATCAAATGCCACATTTACCAGATTGATGTTTAAGTTGGCTGCGGGAGATTCAATTCATTAGAATGATGGATTTCTTTTAAAAAATGGCTTATAGGGCCTTTGACCTTGGTTTCCTTCCCCTTCACTTATTTTCATGTCTATGATTTCGTTTGACAACTTCTTTATCATTTGTTGTAGGTCTTCTATATCTCCACTTCCTTTTTCGGGACCTTGTTTTGTTTGTTTCCCTGGGGGTCTGGTCAACAAGAGTCCTCTCCTAGGTGAAGGTTGAACTTCCTTATTAACTAATGAGACCTTCCTTTCTTTACATCCCTTCATTTGGAATTCTATTGTTTTGTCTTCCTCAAAATTCTCATCTAAGTTTGTTTTGGCAGCCCTCTTCACAAACATAGAAATGGAAGCAAGGAGATCATTAGTGTATACTTTGATTTGAAACTCCTGAGTGGGTTTAGCTTTGTGTTGAAATTTGTTTAGGATAGTTGTGAATCGTTCATTCAATTCCTTAACCTTCTCCTTTTAACTCATGGTGGTGACGAACAACTCAACCATCAAGTCTCCTATAGTGGTTTCTTCTGTAAATTTATCTAGAAAATCCTTTTAAACTTCATCCAACTAATTATCGACCCTATAGGAAAGTTGAAATACCATGTGGAGGCTGAATTCTCAAAAGTATAGGGGAAAATCCTACATACCACATCTTCATGTTGGAAATTCATAAGCCTAATGGCTAGTATGAACTTTTTGATATGGTCTTCAGGCAATCCTGAGGTTTCAAGGTCAAATTTAGGGATTAACTTTTCTAGATGTCGGGGAAGAATATGTAATCGTCTGGGGATTTTCGTAGCATCTCTGGTCAACCACGATTGATTATCTTTAGGTGGTTTTCCCCTTTCTTCATTATGGTAATAATTATCTTCGATGTCGTTCGACTTCGAAGCTTAACATTTCAAGTTAAACCCTTCCTCGTCAAAAAAATCGTCGATCTTAGAGAATTTACCAGTTGTTGTTTTAGGCATTAGATCGATGGGATGTTTGATCTTGGTGAGGGTGAAATATATAAGGTCTTATACTATGTAAAAACAAACTTAGTCAGGGGTGTCGACCACTGGTCTGCTTACTTGTTTTCTACGAGGGAGTAATGGAGCTAAGGCTAGTGCTCCAATTTGTCAAGCGTAAGCTCTTGCGATTCTTCTGAACTGGTTCAAATCCTCGTGGGGAAGAGCGTAAGGTGTTGGCATAGGGGAAGACCCAGGGTTCAACTCTAGTAGCACACCAACAAGCCCTAACTACTGGCCCTTTTGACAACACCTGCAAAGCAGATGTAGTCTCACCCGAAGAAATTATGAGGGGTTTGTAGGACAAAGACGTCTACAACCAAAGGGGATATCAATTGGATCTAACACAAGAACAACATAGCATTCATATATCACGTATCATCTTGGATCTACTCTACACATCTACTTATTAGATCTAAAACAATAATGAAATCACAGTACATCAATGATAGAGATAGAATACCAATCACACACAACACAAAATATACATGCTTCACCCTCTCTCTAGGTCTATGTCCACAGAACTGTGCTATAATATATTATGGTAAAGCATACAGTTATTGTCTGTACTCTTAGCTAGCAGATCTTATTTCTTATCCTCTCTTTCTCTCCCCTCCCTATGCACCTAGTTTTAGGGTTGGTCTTTGCACCCAGCTGAAGATCTTACAATACAAGAAGGCTCTTGTACTCAACACTTATTTCTCACACAATACTACTCACTAGATCATACAACGACAAAGACAACAACAATAATCATAACACCAACACCAACATAAACCCAACCAAGGTCTTTTAGAACACTATTTATACATTACAATAGCTCATTGACATCCTTAGGCCAAAACCTAGGTGTCCAAAACCCTAGATATAGAAAAAACCCTAGGTGTCTAAAACCCTAGGTCAACTTGACCCATATTTTCAGGGATTCACCAACCTGTCTTTCCTTCCTTATTGCAAGGTGGTCCAAAGCATACAATGGTGCCTTTTTCCACTTGTTGAGTTGTCCATGATCCTTCTTTCTTGCTTATCTATCATCCTTGATCTCCTCGTCCAATGGCTTACTTTGCTCCATCTTTTCTTCTCTTTTGCTCACTTCGACGTAGTAACAGTCACTGTGTCTTCCACGAAGTTCGCATTCTCCCTTTTTCTTCCTTGATCTTCACGTACTTCCATAACCAAGGGCCAGCAGGCCCCCAACACTCACTTGTGACTCATCCCAAGGCACTTCAGATCTGAGCTTCTTGTTTTACTTCGATTCCAGACTGCATAGTGCAGCCTCCACTTTCTCCTCGATGCCTCCTCTTTTTCCCTTTTGTAGACTGTCTTTTCTGTGTCTAGTACCCAGTTTTCAACTGCACTTGGTACCTATACCATTTTCTTCATGCTTTTACTGAGAGTTGCGAGGCAGCTATTTTTCACAGTACAACTTCAATCGGCTCCCATTCACCAAACATTCCTTCCATTCTCCATTCAATGTCTTCAATTACGCAACTCCTCCCTCTGTAACATAAGGGATCTCGTATGGCCCTAGTGAATGCATTCTGAACTTCCCAATAATTTTTACAAACTTGATGTCATATACTAGTACTAGATCACCTTGTTTGAATGCCTTCTTCCAGATGTGCCTATCATGATAGGCCTTCTCTCTTTCCTTATAAACTTGCTGATGTAATCCTACAATGAATCTATCTTCCTCTAGTTCAACCAATTATGCAAGCCTCCCTTGTATAGCACCTGGGTCATCCATATCTGTAAAGGCAACAATTCTTAAGCTCGATACCAAATATTCCATTGGAACAACAGCTTCAAGACCATATACCAACTTGAAAGTGGTTTGCATTGTTAGTTTCTTGCAAGTATCTCTATAGGCCCATAATACTACTAGTACTCTTAAATCCCAATCATCCTTGTTCACACTGCAAATCTTGGTTAGTGTTGTTTCCAAAATCTTGTTGAATGCTTCAACTGTCTCATTTTCTTGTGGATTGTACAGTGTGCTCTTTTGATGGTGGACTGCAAATTCTTCAGTCAGGGCTTCAACTATCTTATTGATGAAATGTGTTCCATGATCACTCATAAGGATCTTTAGGCATCCAAACCTGGTTATGATGTCATCAAATATGAAGCGCACAGCTGTAGTTGTGTTGCAATTCTTAACTTCTCTTGCCTCGGTCCATATGGTTAAGTATTATGTTGTTGTAATTATGTAACTTACTCTTGTATGCTTTCCTAGTGGGTTTATAGGTCCAACGAAGTCAATGGCCCATTTCTCAAATGCTTGTAAGATCAGTTGTGGTACCAATGGAATTTCATCTCTTCTATATGGTTTCCCAAATCTTTGGCATACATCACATGCTCTGGAATAGTCTTTATCATCTCTACGTAAGGTAGGCCACCAAAGGTCGTCTCTAAGAACCTTCTGCGTAGTTTATTTCCCTACGTAATTTCCTCCTGTGATGCCTTCATGAGATTCTGCAAGGATCAGTAATTGTTCTGCCTCCATAACACACCTTCTCAATATCTCATCAGGTCCCATATTGTATAAATGTCCAGCTACAAGTGAGAAGTCTGCAACACGCACTACTAGTTGTTTCTTCAGAGGAATTATGTACTCACTAGGTGTCATTCCTGTTGATAGGAACTGAACTATCTCTATGAAGTGGTCATCGATCTTTATAATGGCTAGTAGTTGTGCATCCAGTAGTGCATTCTCCAAACTAGTCGTCTCTTCATCATGTTCCAACCTTGACAAATGGTCAGGACCTTTGTTCATTCTTCTTGGCTTTACTATGATCTCAAAATCATACTCCTGAAATAGCAGAAGCCATCTGCATATCCTTCCCCCCAGCACTGGCTTATTGACTAGGTATTTTAGCGTGAAGTGATCAATAAACATTTTAAAGTGCCCTCCCGACAAGTAGTGGCGGAGTTTATGCAATGCATATACCATGGCTAACCCTTCTCGCTTGGTGGTGGTGTAATTAATCTCAGCGGTTGATAGCTTCCTGCTAGAAAAGGCTAACGAGTGGTCAATATATCCTCCTCTAGGTTGTTCTAACATAGCTCCTAAAGCAATGGAATATGCATCGACATGCACATGAAATTCCTTGGTCCAGTGTAGGAAAACCAGAATAGGTGCAGTAACCATTTTATGTTTTAGTGTGTCGAAGATCTGCTTGCATTCTTCTATCCAACTAAACTGACAATCCTTCTTCAACAACTTCTCCATGGGCATTGTAATCTGAGCATATCCCTTAATGAACTTCCTGTAGTAGCCTGTGTGTCCCAACATAGTGCGCAGCTATTTGACTGATGTAGGAAGGGGTAGATCAACTATAGTGGAGATCTTGGATGGATCTACCAAAAATACTTGCTTACATATAATATGTCCTAACAGAACTCCAAATGGTGAGAAGAATATGCACTTCTTCAGATTCAAATAATTTTGACACTACCTCCATTTATCCAACATTAGCCTTAGACATTCAATATGATTCTTTAATAAACTAAAAACAGTGCAATCATCAAAGTATGCTTCTGGAAATTTATGCAAAAACTCATTGAATGCTTCGACCACCACCCTGTAAAAGATGGTTGGGGCATTCTTTAATCCAAATGGCATCACTGTATACTGATAAGATCCCCATTTTGTTGCAAATGTAGTCTTGTGGTGATATTCCTTGGAAATATGGATATGATGGTATCCTGAAAATCCATCTGTAAAAGAATACACTTCCTGACCTCCCACATTATCTAACACTTTGTTAGTGAATGGTGTAGGGAAGGGATCATGTAAAAAGGCATCATTTATCTTTCTGAGATCTATGCAAATCCTGATCTCTCCTGTCTTCTTGTCTTGCACTGTCATAGGGCTAATCCACTTTGACTCTTCAAAAAGTTTTAGGATTCCTGCTTCCAGCATTCTGTTGAGCTCAATCTTAACTTTCTCCTTATATTTAGGGTTAAATCTATAGGGTCTCTGTTTGGCTGGTCTAGCATATGGCTTCAAAGGGATCCTCATCTCTACCATAGTCCCTTTAATGCTCTTCATATCAGTGAACTTGGTTGGAAAAAGTCTTGATATTCATGTAGTAACTCTGTAATTTTGTCAATGGTGGTAGCATCCCAGTAATATCCAACATTTGCAAACTTTGGTGTCTGCTCTGTTCCAATATTGACCTTCTTAATCTTGATCAGTTGTCCAATAAATGGTAGCTCAACTCCTGGTCCTTCTACCTCTCTTTTGCATTTTGTTTCTACAATGTTCACCTTCCTAGGATCATCGTCTTCATCAGCGTTGATGTTGTAACATCCTCCAAGTTTCTAGAGAGGCGCAGTCCATTCATCCTCATCTTGCTCTAAAGGGAGGCTAGAGGCCTCCTCAAATACTTTCTATCTGACAATCTGTAGTGCTTGATCTACTGAAGAAAATTGAATTTCACATAAGAAGGTAGTTACAAAATTTTGAGTCATACCTTCCCAATCTGTAGTGATAAGGAACAACTCTGCTTGGAGGTACCATTTGATAGGTGTCGTGTTCAGCGTATTAATGAATTTGTGCACCCATTTTTCTTGAGGAATGTTGCTCTAGGATTTCTCACAACTCTGCACATGGTTCTTTGGACAGCTTTGACCTGTATAGCTAACTTCAGATCTTTCTACTTGTGCTGAGAACTGCATTGTCATCAGGGTATGACATTATACCCAGTCTCCAATGTTGTAACCCCCCCACCATCTTGCGGGTGTGGCTTTCAGCGCCTCATCCATTTCCAATAATATATGTTGTATTGGTACACTTTCTTCAAAGTCCAACAAGAAGGTTTCTAAAGGATTCATACCATCAAAGGTGGGTTAGTTGCTTACTGTTGTGCCAATCCAATGAACTTCTCTGGTTAATATAGCACATCTTCTTGCAGATACTTCATACATCTTATTCTGCCAATTCTCAAGTTCTTCTTCTGGTTCTGATGAAAATGCGCTCTCACTTCACCAGCTTAAGTTCCCATCAGTTGTAGGATTAATGTAATCATGTTGTCTAGCTGTTAGATTGTATATATTTTCTAGCCCATATGCATGTCGTTCTTCTCTGATAGGTTATGTGTACCGCTGACCTTAATTTGGATCTAAAGGTGCAATGACCCTAAGGCCATCTCTTTCAAAAGTCATACGCCTTTTCTTTAAATCAACCACAGTGGAATTATTGAAATCCCAATCAATTCCTAATAGGGTGGGGTAAGGACAACTATCATCAACTATTTCAATTACATCAAAATCTGCAAACATTCTTACATCATCGATGTCCACAGGGACATGTTCTAATCTTCTAAAAGGGATTACATATTGTTGATTAGCCATCCTAAGCCTGATAGGGGAACATATCAACTTCGGTCTTCCCATCAGTGCCCGGGGTTGCTTCGTCATGACATTGACCTCTGACCCTAAGCCGAGAACTACATAATCTATCTCCTATTCTCTTATTTGAGCGTTCAAATGTAATTCCTTATTTGTCCTTCTCTTCTTACGGATTTGGTGTACTTCGCTATTCAGTAAGGGGTCCATCTTTCCTAGCTCATATTGTCTGATTAAATGTTTGTAACTATTGTACAATGCTTTCATCCGAAATCAACTTAATACAAGTATATACAAATTCCATGAGCTTGCTTACCTCTTTTCCTTCTTTTGGTGAAGGTTACTAATCAAATGCCAGAGGAATTCCATATTCTCTCACTTCTGTCTTGTCTTTGATGAAGAGCCTTGGTATCCTTTGAACTCTCTTATGGCTTCCTCAAATATTTGACTTTCTTTCTTTGCATCAAATATTTGGGTTTTCTCAGCAACTTTGTAATGTCCCCTACCTCTTGATGAAGAGGTATTGAGGAGACTCAGTGGCCTAGGCATCCCCACTAAGCCATAGTCTCACACTAAGGGGGAAAGGTCAACTAGGCTAAGGTTATATTCTTAAGTTGACTTGAGAAAAAGGTAAAAAGGAGTAAAAGATAACTCAATGAAAGAATATAAGCGCTAGAAGAGTTAACCCTGGGATTTAATCTAACTCAATAGATAAATAGAAGAAAAAGTATAAATAGAAGGCTAGGGCGCACCTATGATTCATTCTAGATTTTGGTATTTTCTTGTTATTGCTCTTGAGCATACAGTTTGGGGGTTTTGTTGTTACAAACCCTTGTGAGAAACTCAGTGGTGAAAGATCCACTCACCTTGTTCCAAAGCTTGGCCTTGGGGATGAAAGACTCCACCCACACCATTCTACACTCTTCACATATCCACCAATAAATTCAGAAAAGCAACAGGAACGTGTTGTTCAGGATTTTTCGGTAAGGGCGCATCATCATCCAAGGAAGAGTTTGATCCAGGTGATCAGGAGAAATGTTGGGCATTCCAACACTTGGGTTTTACTTGCAGGTGCTCAACCATCACTTTGAGGGTTTCTTTGAGGAGTTATCACCATCAAATCTTCATCTATAGTTTGGGACGACTTGAACGCTAGGAGGATGTCCTGTGATTCAGTATTTCTCAGATCTAGGGAGATCTACCTAGAATCTGCATCTGAAACTTCTCCCATGGGGTTTCCATAGCCCGATCTATGTTCCTGGAGAGTTTCATACCATTTGGAGGTCTCCTTCATCAGGGATGAGTTATCTAGGGTTCCAGGCATCCAGGAGGGCGCAGCTTCATTAGAGGATTCAGTATTTGCAGGGGTTGGCCTTAGAATTTCGGCTTGAGACTTCAGGAGGGAGATCATATCACCCTGATCTATTAATTGGCATAGTTTGGTCTCATTTGGAGTATTCTTCCATCAGGGCCAATTTATTGAGGGTTTCAGCCTTCTACTGGAGCGTGGCATCCTTCAGCTTGAGGAGTTGGCATTCATACGGCTCAGATCTATTTGTATTGGCCTTAATTTCTTATCTAGCCTTTGGAGGCTTGTTTTGTATTGGCAGGAGCATTTTGTAGTAGCTCATATATGTTATCTATTGGAGCCATCTGAGGATTATTCAAGATTTTCTCTTTCTATTGTATCTGATTCATGCTTCTTATAATAAAGGTCAAATCTATGCTTGTGTTTTATGTATATTGAATATGTTGTCATCTTGCATGTGTTGGATGAATCTTGTATAAACATCATTTAAATAACTAGAACACTTCAATAGCCACCTACACATCAAACACATGAGTGGTAGTGATTCCAAGAAAAAAAATGGCTTGGGATCATTACAGTGGTATTAGAGCTTTGATCCTCCAAACCTGTGGAGGGATTGGCGCATGCAGAGGTACAATGGAATCTTTATGGGTAGAAGGAAGAAGCTAAATAGTGAAATAGAGGTCGAAATGGAAGGGTCAGGGGATGACTGTGAGCCTCATGGCTTGTCTTTCTTGGCATTCGAATTTGACAAGTTTCAGCAGACCCTAAATCTCACAGAGGGAAACTTGGCCCACTGTTTATAGGAAAACCAGGAGACCAACATGAGGGGACAGGCTGAAATTATTGATACCTTAAAGAAGGTAGATGGAAATCTGAAAAAAATTGATGAGAACTAGACAATAATAACCAAGTTATTGATGCAGATGAATCATAAGGGGAAAGACCCTGAGACATATGGAAGCAAAGAAGCTAGTGGATCTGGTGGATCCCATGGTGAGATCAGATATAATATGCAGAGAGCCCCCAGATCAAAAGGAATCCATGGAGGTGGCATGTCTTATGGGCACTTGGGTAGCAGGGCTAACCCTCAGCCATACATGCCTACGTTCATAGATGAACAAGGGAAACAGGAAGAGGTGGATGATTTCGTTGAGTAGATGGAACGATGCACTAAGGAATATTACGGGTTGGATATGGTGATTCAAAGGCAGATGTCCCTGGAACAATATTGCTAACTCAAGTTCAGAAATAATCCTAGGCCAAACGACAAGAACAATTTTGAGTTTGAACGAAGAGAAGGGAAGGTAGAGATCCCATATTTTGATGGCATGACCAAGATGACAGCATAGGTGTGGGTGCAATAGTTGGACACCTACCTACAACTTAACCCCATGAGGGAGATGGAATCCATCAAGTTTTCCGCTATGTACTTGGATGGCAAGGCTCATGATTGGTGGTATCATGGACTCACCACACTAGTCCACAATCAGATAGTGTCCTACACAGAATTCACTTAGAGGCTCATTGATAGGTTTGATCAGGGAGATCCTGAGCTACATTTCTGGGAGCTCGCCCAACTCAAGCAAACAGGTATGGCTGAGACATATATTGATGAATTTTAGAGGTTGGCAATGATGGTGCAAGATATGTTCCCGACCAGGCTCATGATGCTCTTCACTGAGGGGTTGATGGAACCCTTAAAGGGTTGGGTAAACGATTTCAAGCCTACCAACCTACAGGAGGCTATCTGGAAGAAAAGGGATCTGGGACCAGCTGCTAAGCCAAAATTCATACCCAGACCACCTCTTAACAATGGAGGAAGATATCAAAGGCCTCAAATGAACCAGGGAGGACGTGATCCAAGGGGTTTTGACAGGGGCCATGATAGAGTGGATAAGAACACCAGGAGGGAGCTGAGGAGGAAGAAACTTTTCTTCACCTGCAAAGAACCATGGAACCCAACACACAAATGCATGGGCCGTGGTCAAGTACACTACATAGAGGTCACTTCTGACAATGAGGAGGATGAGGAGATCAGAAAGATACAGAACATTGAAGCCGAAACTATTGAGGCAGTAGAGGAAGATATCACAGGACAGATAGGACAGAACTGTATGGCTACCTTAGCATCTATCAGTGGAGTGCCCAAGTATAACACCTTCTGGATGAGGGGAGTCTTACAGAGATAGAAGGTATCAGTTCGGATTGATGGTGGAGCCTGTCATAACTTCATTGATTCAACATTGTTGGAAAGAAGGCACATACCCACAGTAACGTTTGAAGGGTTCAAAGTGGAGGTAGCAGGTGGAAGCACTATGCCTTGTGACAAATACATCCCTGGCATGAAGCTTACCTTGGGTAGGAATGAGCTGGTATAGGATGTCTATGTTATGGACCTTCCAGATACCAACATCATCCTTGGTGTTTAGTGGCTAAGCACGTTGGGGCCTATCACCACCAACTACAAGACCATGGAGATGTCATTCACAGAGGAGGGTGGATGAAGGATAGTGCTCTGAGGCATGATAGGAAATGATGCAAAGGTGTTCATGGCCAAGATGATGGAAGCCATCTTCCAAAGGGACGAGATAGTGTATGCAAAAAAATGTAGGATTTCAACATGTGTGGATGAGCAGGGAAAGGTTCACTATACCCCAGAGATCAAAGAAATCCTTGACAAGCACCACAATTTGTTTGGACCAATTCCCCCAGGAGTACCACCGAACAGGGGATTTGAGCACATTATTGAGATAGAGGAGGGAGCCAAACCAGTCATTACCACACCATACAAACATCCCAAGAAGTACAAAGATGAGATAGAGAAGGCCATCAAGGAACTTTTGGACATGGGGCACATCATACCAAGTACTATCCCTTTTGCTTCTTCAATAGTGTTGGTGAAGAAGAAAGATGGGACTATGAGGATGTGCATTGACTTCAGGGCCTTGAATAAAAAGACCATCAAAAATAGGTACCCGATACCAAGGATTGATGAGTTGCTAGATGAGTTGCATGGCGTTGTCTACTTCACAAAGATTGACCTTCATTCTTGCTATCATCAGATCAAGATGAGGGAGGAGGACATCTCAAAAATAGCTTTCAGATGTCATTACGGCCACTATGAGTTTTTGGTGATGCCCTTTGGGTTAACCAACTCCCCAGCTACATTCCAATATTGTATGAACCATGTGTTCAACAGACAGTTGAGGAAGCACTTGCTGGTATTTTTTTATGATGTGCTCATTTACAGCAAGACATGGGAGGAGCATCTCAGACATGTGCATCAGATTTTATCAATTATGGAGGAACAATCATTGTATGCTAAGGAGTCCAAATGTGAGTTTAGAATGACAGAGGTTCTTTACTTGGGGCACATCATTGGAGAAAAATGGGTACAGGTACATCAGGAGAAAATACAAGCCATCATGGAATGGCCTACTCCTAAGACACTCACAGAATTGAGAGGATTTCTAGGCATGTGCACATACTACAACAAATTTGTCAAGGGATTTTCTAAGTTGTGTGCACCCTTGACTGATTTGACTAAGAAAGGAGCCTTCAAGTGGAATGAGGAGGCTCAAATGACGATGGACAAGATGAATAAGGTAATGAGTACGTGCCCAGTCCTGGCCCTTCCAAATTTCAGCCTACCTTTTACCTTGCAGTGTGATTCCTCAGGAGAAGGGATAGGGGCCGTACTGATGCAGAAGAGGCATCCTCTTTCCTATGAGAGCCAGAAACTCAAGGGTCCCGAGCTACTCTACAGCATTTATGACAAAGAAATGATGGCTATCATGCATGCACTAGACAAATTTCAGAAATACTTGGTAGGTGTAGGATTTGTGGTCAAATCAGATCATAACAGTCTCAAATACCTATTGGAATAGAAGGACTTGAATGAGAGACAACAAAAATGGTTAAGTAGAATACAAGCCTATGAATTTGACATTGAATTTGTCAAAGGGAAGAACAATATGGTGGTTGATGCATTACCCAGGAGGACATCCATATTTGCCATGACAGGTGTATCAGTTGACTAGAAAGACCATCTGGTGATGGAGTATGCAAAGGATCAATTCGCATGTCAGCTATTGGATGGGAAGGTACAAGATGATAATTTCAAGGTTATAAATGACCTCATCTACTACAAGGACCAAATATTTTTAGTTCCTGGATCAACCTTCAAAGCCAAGGTTTTGCAGGTGTACCATGACTCACCCATGGCGGGGCACCAAGGGACCAGCAAGACATATAGGAAGGTGAGGGAGAGGTTCTCATGGAAGGGCCTCAAGGAGGATGTGATAAATCACGTCAAAGAGTCTACTACGTGTCAGGAGAACAAGGATGAGCACACACACCCAGTAGGACTACTGCAACCCTTACCCATTCTGGAGCACAAGTGCGAAAGAATATCCATGGATTTCATCACCGAGTTACCAAAGATGAAAAGGAAGGACTGCATTTTTGTAGTAGTGAATAGGTTGACTAAGTTTTCACACTTCTTCACCATAGCTACCGACTTCAGTGTAGCATAGGTGGCCGAACTTTTTTTTAGGGAGATTTTCAGATTGCACGGCCTACCCAAGACCATTATCAGTGACAGGGATAGCAGGTCCATGAGTATATTTTGGCAGGAGTTATTCATATTGGTTGGTACGGCCTTGACCCCTAGTACCAGCTATCATCCTCAGATGGATGGATAGATCGAGATAGTCAACAAGTGGGTGGAAGGCTACCTCAGAAATTATGTGGCCAGGCAACAGAAAGCGTGGGCCAGATGGTTTCACTTGGGAGAGTATTTCTACAACACCACCCAGCATACATCCATAGGCATGTCACCGTTCAGAGCCTTGTATAGATATGACCCTTTATCTTTTGTGGAGATTTATTTCGGTGATAGTCGAGCGTCCATGGTACAGGATTGGATACAACAGAGCCAAGACATTCTCAAGGAGCTGAAGGATCATCTACAGAGAGCACAGAACCAACAAAAGGTCCAAGCAGACAAGCACAGAGTCGATCGTAATTTTGAGGTTGCTGACTTAGTCTATCTAAGTCTCCAACCATACAGGCAAGCTTCCATAAAAGGAATCGGAGTAGAGAAGCTACAACCACATTTCTTTGGGTCCTAAAGAGTCAACAGGAAGATAGGGGTCGTAGCTTATGAGTTGGAGCTTCGACAGGGAAGTAGAATACAGAATGTCTTCCATGTCTCCTGCCTTAAGAAAGACATTGGCCAATACATCACACCAATTGAGGTACTAGCCCCCATGGATGAAGAGGGACAACTTGTTTTGATTTCGGAGGAGATATTGAAGGTTCGAGAGAAGAGACTCGAAAATAAAAGCATCAAGGAGTACCTGATCAGATGGAAGGATCTACCCATTGAGGATGCCACATGGGAAAATGACAAAGTGGTGAGATAAACAAGTTTGGAATTGCTTGAGGACAAGCAATTTCTAGCAGGGGAGACTATAATGTCCTATACCTCTTGATGAAGAGGTATTGAGGAGACTCAATGGCCTAGGCATCCCCACTAGGCCATAGTCTCACACTAAGGGCGAAAGGTCAACTAGACTAAGGTTATATTCTTAAGTTGACTTGAGAAAAAGGTAAAAAGGAGTAAAAGATAACTCAATGAAAGAATAGAAGTGTTGGAAGAGTTAACTCTAGGATTTAATCTAACTCAACAGAGAAATAGAAGAAAAAGTATAAATAGAAGGTTGGGGCGCACCTATGATTCATTATGGATTTTGGTATTTTCTTGTTATTGCTCTTGAGAATACAGTTTGGGGGTTTTGTTGTTACAAACCCTTGTGAGAAAATCAGTGGTGAAAAATCCACTCACCTTGTTTTGAATCTTGGTCTCGAGGATGAAAGACTCCACCCACACCATTCTACACTCTTCACATATCCACCAATAGATTCAAAAAAGCAACAGGGTCATACTGTTCAGGAGTTTCCACCAAGGGTTCATCATCATCCAAGGAAGAGTTTGATTGAGCTGATCAGGAGAAACGTTGGGCATTCCAACACTTGGGTTTTACTTGCAGGTGCTCAACCATCACTTTGAGGGTTTCTTTGAGGATTTATCACCATTAGATCTTCAGCTATAGTTTGGGATGACTTGGAGGCTAGGAGGACGTCCTGTGATTCTGTATTTCTCAAATCTAGGGAGATCTACCTAGAATCTAGATCTGAAACTTCTCCCATGGGGTTTCCATAGCCTAATCTATGTTCTTGGAGAGTTTCATACCATCTGGAGGTCTCCTTCATCAGGGACAAGTTATCTAGGGTTCTAGGCATCCAGGAGGGCACAACTTCATTAGAGGATTCAGTATTTGGAGGGGTTGGCCTTAGAATTTTGGCCTGAGACTTTAGGAGGGAGATCCTATCACCCTGATCTATTATTTGGAAGAGTTTAGGCTCATTTGGACTCTTCTTCCATCAGGGTCGATTTATTGAGGGTTTCAACCTTCTACTGCAGCGTGGCATCCTTCAGCTTGAGGAGTTGGCATTCATACGGCTCAGATCTGTTTGTATTGGCCTTCATTTCTTATCTAGCCTTTGGAGGCTTGTTTTGTATTGGCGGGTGCATTTTGTAGCAGCTCAGATCTGTTATCTATTGGAGCCATCTGAGGATTATTCGAGATCTTCTCTTTCTATTGTATCTGATTCATGCTTCTTATAATAAAGGTCAGATATATGCTTGTGTTTTCTATATATTGAATATGTTGTGATCTTGCATGTGTTAGATGAATCTTGTATAAACATCATTTAAATAACTGGACCACTTCAATAGCCACCTGCACATCAAACACATCAGTGGTAGTTAGTGATTCCTAGGAAAAAATTGGCTTGGGATCATTACAAACTTTCCTAATTCCCGAGTCTTATGTAGTCTTCCCTTGGGTAATTTTGTCATCTCCTGTAACAACGCCTCCTCTTGTTATAAAAGAAACTCTAGGGTCTTCTCCACGAGGCTCAACATATATTAGTTGCACTTGTGGGTTCTGTTTAGGTCCTTCTCTTTCCTGAATCTTAGCTAGAAGCACAGGACAATCTTTTCTAACATGGTCAAACGAGCTGCAGTAGCTACAAGTGGTACAAGGGTTCTGACAATCCCTTGCAAGGTGTCCTGGTTGTGTGCAGTTATAATAGATGATCTATCCTTTACCTTGACCCATTACTCCTCCTCGTCCACCTCCTATGAATCTTCCGCGAGGATTGAAGTTTCCTCTCCCATGGGAGTTATACTACGTAGTGTTTCCTTCTTACTGTACTTCACCTTGAATATTGTATATGTCTCTCAACCTTTCATGCATGAGATAGTAAGCCCTACAATACCTATCATCATGTCCTACGAACTTACAGAATGTCAGTACAAATTTGTAGGTATCTGAACATACTTTTGTATGTAGTAGCACTCACCAGGGCGATGTTTGTTTCTCCATACCACGCAACAAGGTAAGGTGACTTGTTTCAAAGGGCTCAGAGCTCTAGAAGCCAAGTATTCATTGAATAGGGGGAATTTTTTTTTATCATGGCCTTCTGATATGCATCTGGCACACCATATGTCTTCTCTTTCATCTTTTCCCTTGTCTTTCTTCATATCTTCGACCTGAAGAGACAAACTAGTTAGCTGACTCAAGATATAACTCATACCTGAGCTGGATTCTCCCATACGAGTTGATTCTAACTTCATGGTGATCTCCAGCGTGTCATACCATGAAGCAATCTTCTACAACATCAGAGGAACACTAATGTGTGGTAAGAGGGAAACAATGAACCATTCCTTGTTTTGTTTGTCTGGGATCTGAAAATTCAATTGGCATGTTAAGGTTTTGAATCTCTGATAGAATTCCCAAACAAGTTTGACCACCTTCTCCTTGTTCTCTTTCAGCGTTGTGATACATTGTGACTCCAACTTGGGTTTCTTGAACCATGCAATCAACGCATTCTTAATCTAGTTTAGTGGCTTAGGCTGTGCAAGTCCTTGAACGAGCTTCATGTACCAGCTCAATGCGTGATCCCTTTGAGTGGTACTAAATTGGGTTCTTTTGATAGTTTCATCAGTGACATTTTTAATATTCCATACAACTTCACATATGAACCAGTGTTGATCAAGATCTTCAGATCCATCTCCCCTTAAGATAGGAAGCCTCATCTCATATTCCATAGATCTTCTTAGGGTTTCTGAATGAATATGTGGTGGACTACTATTGATAGTGCTCTAAACTCTCTGGTGACTAGGATTACTCTAGTTTCTTAATACTACTTAATCAACAGGAGGGATAAAAATACTTACTTCGATGGTCTGCATAGTTTATGGGGTTTTAGGTTCTCCCTGACGAAGCTCTTCATCTTTTCCTTCTTCTTCCCTAGAGGGTTTTGAATGTTCTTTCTCTGTCAGTTCTGCCTCTTCTCCACTGTAGAAACCCTCCTCCCCATAGTTCTGTTTAAACATGTTTGCGAGGTGAACTTCTTGGAACACTTCTCCCACTACACGTATGTCCAGCTTCTGTTTCGTTGTCGCTGTCCAAATTCTTGAACATTAGCCTTTCTAGATCTAACCAATCTACTGTATCTTCAAGATATTCTTCTCATGCATTAGCATCTTGAGTCTCAACTTCAGGAATTGTAAAAATTTTCCTCTGGGTCCCTTGAAGAAGTATCTCTCAGCTTGGTTGTATGATTATACTATGTCAACAACAAACTCTGTGATGTACCCTCCAATGGTGCTATCAAACCAGTGATCTATTGCTTGTGATATGACATTATCAACTCTTTTGAACTTCTTTATTAGCTCCGACATCCAAACCACAGGAGGTCTAGATCGGATCTTGAACTACGTATCTGCTAACCTAGCTAGCCACTCATACAACTCCTGATGAATTGCCCCAAAGAAAATTTTGTGTATATCAGTAAAGATATATTTCTCCAACCAATCCTCTGAACTAAGATTAGGGTTCTTGTTATGGGCTTCAGTGAAGTCCCTTTCTTGATCCTCTATCCACTTTTGAGTCTATGTCTTTGATGGAAACCACCTTGACATTCCGTCAAGAAGATTCCTACCCTAGAAGCAGAACCATTTGTTGGTACAAGGGCAGACCCAAGGTTCAGCTCTAGGATCGCACCAACAATCCCTAACTACTGGCCCTTTCAACAACATCTATGAAGCATATGTAGTCTCACCTAAATCAGTTATGAGGGGTTTGCAGGACAGTGATGTCTACAACGAAAGGGAATATCAAGGGGATCTAACACAAGAATAGCACATCATTCATATATCACTTATTAGCTTGGATCTACTCTGCACATCTACTTATCAGATCTAAAACAGTAATGAAATCACAGTACATCAATGGCATAGACATAATACCAATCACACACGACACAAAATATACATGGTTCACCCTCTCTCTAGGGCTACATACACAAAACTATGCTATAATATATTATGGTAAAGCATAGAGTTCTTGTCTGTGCTCTTAGCTAGCAGATCTTCTTTCTTCTCTTATCTTTCTCTCCCCTCCTTGTGCACCCAACTGTAGGGTTGATCTTCGCACCCAGCTAAATATATTACAATACTAGAAGGCTCTCGTACTCAGCACTTCTTTCTCACACACTACTACTCACTCGATCACACAACGACAAAGAAAACAACAATAATCGTAACACCAACACCAACACCAACCCAACCCAGGTCCTTTATACCTCTATTTATTCATTACTATAGTTCACCAACATCCTTAGGTCAAAACATAGGTGTCCAAAACCTTAGATACCAAAACCCTATGTGTCTAAAACCCTAGGTCAACTTGACCCGTATTTTCAAGGCTTCGCCAACCTGTCTTTCCTTCCTTCTCGCGTGGTGCTCCAAATCATCCAACGGTGGCTTCTTCCACTTGCTAAGTTGTCCACTATCCTTCTTTCTTTCTTATCTGTCATCCCCAATATCCTCGTCCAACGGATTACTTCGCTCCATATTTTATGCTCTTTTGCTCACTTCGATCCTATAATAGTCACTATGTCTTCCACGAAGTTCTTATTCTCCCTTTTTCTTCTTTGATCTTCATGTACTTCCATAACCAAGGGCCAACATAAGGTATTTCAGAGAATAAATGTTCTACCTCTTGCTGGGTGAGTTACTCATTTCAGGAGTACTCGGTGTATGTGGGATGTCTTGAGAATGACCTGACATGCATGCAGGTTGTTTTGAATCTAAAGGTTGTGTGAAATATTATATCGGAAATATTGTTAGCCATTCATTCTTCAGGCCCTTCTTCTAGCACCAATTCTATTGAGGGGTCCTAAATCCATTTAACTCAACAGTAGGAAGCAAACCCTCCACTGAGGCCCAATTAGACTCTACAGTGTTTGATAGTGGAGTGGTTCTCCAGATATTGTGATCCGTCCAATTAATTGATGGGATTTACATAGTGATTTACAAGATATCTTCTCGTGAAAACTCCTCCTTCAGTTTGAACATTCTCTTTTTAGTATTTTCTCTTATAGGTGGGTTTGATAAAAGATAGGTGCTGGTATAAAATAGTTGGGTAAAGGAAAATGGGGAAAACTTAACTACTGAAGAAGGATGAGCTCAGGATAACCCTCGTTCTCAAGCATGCACACAAATATTTCCACACCTACGACAAGCCTAGTACTAATACATCAACTTGTTAGTATTTCAATTATTGACTGAGATACAATTATCGAAACAAAACATACATGTAATAAAATGATGGAAAGACAATTAGTTTCCTTAGCTCTAATCACTAATCACACATTAACACAACGATTTTCTTTCCATCATTAGAGATAAGAACTATAAAAATATTGAATTAGCTAACTTATCAATAGATTCATAAACTCTTACTCATTACAACATCCATTCAAGATATAAGATCAGAAGTAATTCCTCCTTATGATCCAATCACACATAACTTTGATGTAAAACATAAACTTGTCTCCGATCCTAAACATGACTTTTCAATTAAGGTAGTTCCGAAATAGTTCTTTACAATTTCCAAAATGAGGGTCTTTGCAAAAAACCATTGACCTTTTTCTAACAGGTCGATCCTCTTATTTATAACAAATTATTAACTAAAAATAACTATCAAAAGTGAAAGTTAAGTAAAACAAAACAACGCCACATGGATCTTTCATCTCTTTGTCTTCTAAGAGTCATCAAATGGTTTCACTTGAGTGGATTCCTCTTCTCATACTCTGACCATTTGACGAAGAGTTACTCGCATGTGTTGGCATACTAGAATCTGTGTTGTTCCATCAACGTTGAAAGGATATCCTTGATCTCCACTTCCCATGCCCGATACTTGACTACTTTAACACTTAACTTTTGTAGAACTATCTAAGCCTTGATCCGGTGCTCCATGAACTATTGTAATTTACCTGGTGCCATGTTTTCCACCCTTTCTACCTCTGCAGTCCACGATGAGTTTCGTTTTGCATGTTGTTTGACTATGTCATGCAAGTCGAAAAATTCCTCGGGTGAGCCGAATTTTGGGAGACCATTGTCTCTCATCGCCCTATTGATCTTGTTCCATGTTCTTTTGTAATCGACCCATTTCTATTGAATCTCCCACTAAGATTCTTGGGCCATCTTCACCCAGCATGGATGACTTCTTTATTTGATCGATGTTGCTGCCCCTTAGCACCTGAATGTCATGCTCTTCGGCATCTTGACCCTTATGAACTGCGTTGATGTAATCAATTCTTTCCACCACTTGGTGGGCCTTCTCATACCATGTTTCCATGTCTTTGCATGTCACTAGTGCCATAAGGGTTTATTCTTGGAAGATAGAATATCCCTACGGTGAAAAGGTGCTGCTCACTCATGAATTTGTTGTTTTGGTGACTAGATCTGCCCTAGTGGCGTACTCCAACTGCCTCATGGTCCCCGAAGAATAACCTTCACCTATATTTGGTTCTTTCATATTTTGTGCTCTCGGCAAGCGTCTAGTGGTTGGATTTCTTGACAGAATTCTTCCTGAAACTAGAGAATATTTTAGAGACTGTGTAAGAAACTAGATGAAGATATATAAATTATAACCAACGAATTGACAGAATTGGATACATACCTCTGAATCTTGTTAAACCTAGTTTTGATAATTAAAAGGGTCAGTACCTTCTCGAGTTGCTCGCTCTTCTCCTTCGGATGCTTTGGAATTCACTTACGCGCAGAATAAATTTGTTCAGAAGGGTTCTATAGATTTAAATAGCGATGATCTTACCGTGTCGCATCAGCCATTCAATTTGGGTTATGAGTGAAATTTCAACAAAGCTGCCATCGAATCTTCATAGGAGTTTAAACTTAAGTTCATCGTGGGTTGATGGTAGAGGCACGGGTGGTAATGTGGTCTATTGGTGATTTCAAAATGTTGTTGTCTAATCAGCGCACGGGGTAGAAACTAATGTGGGATCGAGAATTAACTAGTTCCTTAAATGTCCAAAATATGATTGTATTTAATGCCGCAAACATCCCATTGTTCTTCTCTTTCAGTTGGTGGATGGGGGGTCGGCATTGTGTTATGAACATTTTTGTTGATAACCTCCTGCGAAATATCCAATGTCGATCGATCTTACCATAGAGTATTGACATGGAAAAGATGACTCAGAGGTGTGACTAGGACCTAGGGAACCAAAAATGACTTGGGATAGAACTAGACCATCCGACTCTCTTACTTGGTAAAGACATGTGTCGCTCGAGACCAATGACTTAATTATCTCATGTTAATTGTAGTCGAGACTTTATTTAATCCATTCATTCTAAAACCAAATACTAACTTGTCGACACTGAAAAGTGTCAAGGATCGGCGATTGGCGATAATCCTACCCAAGTGCTCTCGAATTGACTCCCTCGAAAAAGTCTTGATGTCGAAAATGCATCGGGGATTGACAATCAGAGATAAATTTATCGCAGTCGAAATGTTTGTTGTGATCCTTCTAGATTTTCCCCGATCCTGATAAAGTGCATCGGGCATCGACTATCGATGATTTCTGTATGTACTTTGTTAATGTCTGTCTTCCTCATATTTTACCGATGTCGAAGGGTATCCACTATCTATCAAACCTTTATGAGAATAACTTACGCAAAAAAAAACCACCTTCTATCGATGTCGATGAGGATCAACGCTCGATGATTGTTTTTTTTGTGTGGTTCCTTTACTTACTAGAATTCTTTATGATGTCAAATGTAAGCGCGTTAGGTGCATTGTTTAGTTGTTGATTCTTAATTCAGGTGTTAAGGTATTTTATACATGAGGTTTCATAAGTTCAAACAAATCTAAATAGGTGATAAGAGTCATGAAAAAAAAAAAAGATAAATCATTTCCAAAAATTAAGTCGAGTCATACACTACAGAAAACAAGTGGTACCCAAAAGGTGACAAAATTTGATAAGGATTTTTAGGGTGTGTTGAGTGCTCAACAGGTTGATGACATTCCTCAAGGTTTCAAAGGAGGACGTAGAGGTGGTGGAGGATTCATATTTGGACGGACTAGCAGAAGAGGTCGAACTGAGTGTTATAATTGTTATGGGTAGGGACATCTCACTCGTGATTGTCCTCTTCCGAGATGTCCTTGGTTGTTCCCACTGTAGAAACAAAACCTATGTCACTCAAGACTGTCCCAATTTGATCACAAAGTGGGAGTATTATGTAAGGTAGAAAGGTGATAGTTTTATAAATTTAGATCCCCAACCTGTCATTGAAGAGGAAGTGCCCAATATTAATATTATTACTAGAGGAGGAAAAAGGACTAGTGTTGATGTTGGAAATTCAAGTCAAAGTAAGATGCGCAAGGCGGTACTAGAAGATGTTAGATATGACCCCCTTGTGCAAAAACAATTCTTTAACGAATTTGTTGAGATATTATAAGGATTATTAATGCTATAATACATATACCTATAGATTTAAGTCTTGAGTTGCAATCTAAATTTGCATAAAGTTTGGTTGTTGAGAAGGATCTCCTAGTGATACCCAAGGAAACTATTGAGTTGTGGCTCTACTTACTTTATGACATTCTGGATAATGAACAAATCATCAAGGATTTATGGAACAAGATCAAGGGGACTTTAGAAATTGAAGAGAACCTAGAAGAGTTGTTTATTTCTAACCTTCTAGAGGGAAATACCGATAGAGTACAGAAAAGGAAGCATTGATCAAGACTAGAATTTAGACTGAGTACTCACATTGATGGCTATGAGACTAGTGATTTTATAATCGATATAGGGCCATACATCAACATATTATTTAACAAGACTTGGGAAGCCATGGGTAAGCCCAAGTTGGTCTATTTACAAATTTAGTTGCAGACGACCTATCAGTATTGTATTTATCTTGTTGGGAGGCTGCAAAATGTTGAAGTGGACTTAGATGGAGTCAATATAATGGCCAATTTTTCAGGTTATAGAAATTATAGGGGATAAGGACCCCTACAAAACCTTACTGGGTATTGATTGGGCTTATGAAAAATTTGTTGTTATCGACCTTAAGAAACAAATTATGTCTTTCGAAGCAGATGATATAAAGGTAACCAACCATTAAATGCATATTAGGTTCCCCTCTATATACATCCAGTAGAAGGGAATATGGAAGAGGATGAGATGGATCATCTCTATATTATGATTGTCGAACAACGAGAGTACTATATTAACTCAAATACAAATGGTTTGGTAATTTGGCATAGTATTCAATATGCAGGTGAATATTTAGAGGTAGTGTTTGACAACTGATAGCTGGAAAGATATGAGAACTTGTCGTGTCGTTGCGCAATGATCAAATAATCCAAGTGGATTGTATTTGATGATAGAGAACACCCTATGTATGATGGGAATTATTTTTTGGCCAGTTTTCTACTTGAATTATAGGCTAAGTTTACGCCAGAACAATGAATTAATGTATTGGATGTTGTGTTATGGTCCTCTTCAACCAAATGGCAGGTCACACATAAGAATAATCTAACTTCTTGGGATGAAGAAAAGCATGCCATCTAGAATCGTTTTATCTCTCCTTCACAACTTACTTTGCTAACTCCAGACTAGAAAAACTTTAGAAATATATGATGGGATTTCATATCTAAGGGAGCATGTTGTGCATTGTATTCAAGTATGGGAAGTTGCACAAATACCTTTTGAATTGTGTGTACATCAATTTATTCATTCTTTGGGACAAATCATAGTTGCATGGTGTATACATGAGGAAGCTTGATGCCAAACGACTTGTTGGGAAATCCTTCAATGACAGTTATGTCAAGACTTCTTATTTTCAGGTATGTCCCCTGAAATCACTATTTCTTTAGAAAAGATAAAGGAAATACTATTTTTTGACAAAATTGAGTCTAGACATCCTCTTAATTTATGTTCTGAACATGATTCCCTCATTCATCATAGTATTTATCCATATCCTACCCGAGTACCTACAATCTATCTTACTATCAAGAGAAACCCAAAATATCTCGATGATCTTGAGGAACTTAGGCATCTGACATTTTATGAATCTAAAGGGTCTCAAGGATTTAAATATATTATCCCAAATGATGTTCATAGGTCCTATACCAAACCCTTTAAATTGTGAAAAGTAAATATAGGAATTGAGGAGSACCCTAAGCTATCCTCRACTGGAKACTAYTGGGATGAACAAACCATGATAGATATATAGGCTCTACTGTGGAAATATGTGGATCTATTTCCTAAAAACAATTCATAATTAAAAGKTATTAATGGATATTTAGGGGGAAATGAYGATAGAGTTAAACCTTGATTGAAGATCRKTCAATAAGAGGCCATATCAACTAAATMTGAGAGTTATAGAGAAAGTGAATAAGGAGATTGATGTGATGCTCACATCTGGGCTAATTTTTCTTGTCGATAAGGATGAATGAATCATTCCTATCATTATACAAACCAAKAAAGGTACATASGATATATGAGTTTTCATGGATTACATAATATTGAACGTTGGTTGTGTGCATGATCCCTTTCATTTCCCCTTTAGCGACAAGGTACTCGATCAAGTAGAGGGAAATGACGTATATTATTTTACAAATGAATTTTCTAGATATCAGMAAGTTTGAATTATTGAGGATGATAAGAAAAATACCRCCTTCACTATTGAGTGGGGATCATTTTCCTACAATGTTATTCCTTTTGGCCTCAAGAATGCCCAAACAGTGTTTTCTCATATAGTCATTGTGGAGTTCCATGATATCATTCATAAGTTCCTTGAGGTCTACCTAGACGATTGGACTATATACAACTTACTTAAATAACACATTGGGACGGTATGCATAATGTTAGATTGTTGTAGAAATTTACAGATTCCCCTCAATTTGTGCAAATGTATTTTCTATGTAACATTTGGGAATCTTTTAGGGGATATTGTTTTTATGGGAGTGCTAGTTGACCCTGTGAAAATTGCAGTTATCCTTAACATGCCTCCCCCTACCTTTGTCAAGAAGATACGCATGAAATTGGGCCATACTAGATATTACTGCTAATTTATCAGGGGTTACGTGAGCATAACAACACCTTTGGAAAAAATTCTCAAGAAATCTAAAGGGTTTCATTAGAATTTGGACTGCAATAAATAATTTGACCTACTAAAAGTTAAATTGAGCATTTCACCCATTCTAACTTATCCAAATTAGCAAGTTTAATTTCATGTAGATATCGATGCCTCTGTAGTTG
>JASDQU010501508.1:47111-65809 GCA_032191745.1 Picea mariana | reverse complement strand
TCAGTCACAAACTTTAAAAAGATTTATACAACTACACCACAACTAAAATAGAAGGTTTGGCTATGGTCTATGATTTACAAAAGTTTAGGCATTATTTACTTGGAAGCCATTCTAATTTTTTTACTGACCATTTTGATTTTCAATATTTAGCGAACAAAATCGTGTTAGAAGTTCATATTTCCAAGTGGTTTCTATTGTTTCAATATTTCTCATGTTAGATTATTGTCAAGCCTCACAAACTCAACATGGGGCTAGATCACTTGTCTCACCTAGATTTTGGAGAAAGTGGTGAACCTATAGATGAATAGCTCTCGGAAAAAGATATATTTCATATTGATTCTATTCTTGATTATCTATCAGATATTTCCCTATTTTTAACTACGGGTACTATGTTGGAAGGGTATTCCATGACCCAGAAGAGGCACCTAGTGGTTCATGCAACAAATTATCAATTGATTTTGGGCCAACTCTACAAATTGGGATTGGATAATATCTTGTGACACTGTGTGTTTGACCATGAAAGACCCGATATTTTATGGGAATGTCATAGTGGAATTGTGGGAGGACATGTTGGTGGTAAGGAAACTGCTCAAAAGATCCTGCAGGAAGCACTCTTTAAATATCCTGCAGGAAACTATTTAAAGATGCTAAGGAATATGCTTGGGCTTGTGATGTATGTTAGAGGGTGGGAAAACCATCTCATCGCGATGTGTTTCCATTGCACCATGTTCGTGCACTACAAACTTTTGAAAAATGGGTTGTTGATTTCATCGGTCCAATACATCCTATAGATAGGAATTCTAGGGAGAGATATATAATTACTGTGATTGAATACCTAACTTCCTAGGATAAATCAAAGGCTATTTGTGATTGTTCTAGGGCCACCGCAACATGATTTATTTTTGATAATGTCATTACCAGGTTTGGTTGTCCTCAGATCTTGACTAGTTAAAAAGGAGCCCACTTCCTTAGTGAAAATATAGCGACCATGACTAGAGAAGTTTTGATTCAATATTAGAAGAGAAGTCCTTATCATTCACAGGATAACAAAATAGTGGAAACATTTAATAAAATCTTCAAGATGGGGCTGACAAAATTTTGTTGTAAAAATCAGGATGATTGGAATGAAAGAGTTCTGACTGTGTTATGGACTTATAAGAATACAACCAAGTGATTAAATAGGTACACCCCATTTCAACTAGTATATGGACAAGAAGCAGTGGTTCCAGATCAATTTCTCACCCCAAGTCTATTCATTGTGCAAGCTACCAACATGACCAATGATGAATCTATTGCTGCATGGTGGAGGAATTTTTGGAGCTTGAGGAAGCTAGGTTCTTAGCATATTTTCACTAGACTGCGAAGAAAGCCTGAAAAGGGGCCTAGCATGATCACCATATAAATATTAAATCATTTGCACATGGTAATTTTGTGCTCTTATATGAAAATAGGTACGAGAAACATCCAGGCAATAATCAAATGCATTGTATTGGTCCTTTTGTTTTTGTGGACATATATTAGTTTTTGTTGGAGAAATTTATATTTTCAGCACACTAGTTCAATGGGAGTAATGCTAGTTCAGTGGGAGTTAATTCACTAGTTCTATTTTAGAATTTCTAATTTTATACCATCACTATTATGCATGCATTCCTAATTATAGGATGTCATTGCCTATATGAGTGAATATCACTCACTCATTGAACAAATCATAATATACATTGATTCTCATTCTTCATGTTGTATCTCTCTTCCTTTTCTTGATAAGCTTTGTTTATGTATGCTTTAGCTAGGTCTCCTATGCAGGTTTCCATGAAAAACTGACATGGCATCAGAGCCAAGCTACTTTGAGCAATCCAAACAAGATAGAGAAGAGAGAATGAGGATTTGATTAAACCTAGTTTTCGCAATCATCATGGCCTATCCCTATCGAAAGGTGTGACGATTGGAATTGTCGCAGCCTATACAGAGCCAAGGTGCAACGTCATCACACTATGTTCTTCATCTGGGGTGCAACGATTCAGTTTTTCACAATCGTTGCACTGTTTCATTCAATAGGGTGTGAAGATTGAACATCGTTGCACTTTTTTCTTTTCTAGGGTGCGGTGATTCAACAACCCTCCATAAAATTGGGTTTCTGAAGTAAAACAACCATATCGTGAAATCTATGATCTGGGTCGGGCAGAAATTTGGACCAGAGACATATAACATGGACATGCTCCCGCTCACCAAAAATATCCAAAACCCACATCATATTTTGGGAAATATAGTTGTGTTATCATATCTATAGATGGCATTGCACCGTCTATCATATCTCGGAATCCACGATCTGGGTTTTCAGGATCTTTTTAGAATAAATAATAGAGATGGTGATGATGCAACTTCTTCAATCAAGTATGGTGATAATAATCACACCATACAACTATTTTTAATGGAATCTGGAGGCCACATTCTAACTCAAAATAAAAGGACTATATAATTTGACGATGGTGACAGAAACAGAACCTACATCAGCACTTGAGAAGACTAGATGGGAGAACCATAAGGATGAGGCCACATGACTACTTCTTGAGTTAATATCCACTAATCTATGGTTTCATGTTTTTGCATGAAAGACTCCAAACAAGATATGGACGACCTTGGAAGGACTATTTGGAAAGTAGGATGAGATGCAAGGTCATATGCTTGAGGTAGAGTTGAATACCTTAGACCCTAAAAGTTTTGATAATATACATAATTTCTTTACTAAATTTATGTCTTTGCTATTGATCTTGGGTGAATGTGGTATTGAAAAGTCTACGTAAGAGAAACAACGTATTCTAACAATCTTGGCCAAGCTAGGACCAAAATACGTTGTATATGTCTCCAATTTCCATTCTGGAGGATGTCTTTTTGGAACAAATTGGAAAATGCCTATGATGGATCAGTTCATTGAGCCTCTCACACAAGAGAAGAAAAAATGCATACAGATGGTCCTCATCAACGATCCCAAAGAACATGCATTCACCATTCATGATGGAAAAGGATAATCCAAACAAAATGGGAAGAAGAAATAAAATGAGAAGGAGGGATATTCCAAACCCTTTAACAATTCTTCAAGTTCTAAAGACTCTTTAGATTCCAAGAAGAAGAAGAAGGGAAAGCAGTGAACTTACTGCAATATGAATCATGAAGAATCCATGTGCATGAATAAATATATCGATCTTATGGAATAGGCACTTTAATAGAACATCCTTGGAAACTTCATTCCAGAGGGAGTCAAGAAGTAGAAGGAAGAATATCATGCTCCTAAGTGATCCAAAAAGGATCTAGAGAAGGCTAAGAACAACTCAGAACTCATAGAGTAAACTCATGATACTCAGAATGGCTCTAGTAAACAGAGAAAGGGAAAAAATCCAAAGGTCCCAAAACTCAGTGAAAATGGAATGATCGTGAAGAGTGCATCCAAATATTTCTAACGATGCAAACGACTCGTCAAACAAAGTTACGGATTGAAAGATATATGCGGTCAAAGGTTGGTCAACCTAGCCTAGTCAGTAAGGCATGAGTCAACATCTATACTATTGATGTCAGGATTTGTACGGATGATGTCAACGTTCATACAAAACACCTGGAAAGATCAGGGAATTAACACATGTCATGATGACATCATCATGATTACGTGGCAGTCTGTACAGCCTGTACGGTTGACGTGGCATGCTGATGTGGCATGTTGATGTGACATGTTGACTTGGTAAGGGAAAACATGACCCAATGAGAGGTTGCCACATGGCCCAATCAGGGGCTTCCATGTGGCAGGTGATAAATGCACAAGTAAAACCTGTGAACGAATTTTGAAAACAAAATTATTGGTTGGTCCACCAAATTTGGTGGACCACGCAAACTATAGCCACAAATATATATCATTAGAGAACCTTCTAGTGCCACTACTAAATATAGCGAAACAAACATACATTTTATACAACATATAACAATTCCAAACCAAAAGGGGGGTTTGTGGGGATTGACTACGGAACCTCTGCAAAGGACTACACCTTAATACATCTACCCCTAGCCACGAGGCTGCATGTACAACATGGGGCATAACTCTAGTTTTATTATTTAAAACGTGTATCTGCCCAACCATGAGGTGAGGAGGTGCATGGATCGTAAGACCTGTCGGGCATGATTTTCAATGCAAGGTGCAATAGTTATTATAGGTTGCAGAGGGAACAGAAACTGAGACATAATTTTTCTTGGGATTGTCACTGCCAGAGCCTGATCGAGGTGTGGAGACAGTCAATTTTGGGTAATTTGATGCCATGAATTCAGTGGTGATGTATTTTTTCTTATCTGAGCATTATTTTTGCAGCTTGATTTCTAAATGAGGTATAGTTATGTATTTTTCCAAATTCTTTTGTTGAGTTAATGAAAGAGCCTACCCATTTGAGAGCAGGACATGGAGATGTAGTCCACCAAGGATGAAATTTGTTATCAAGTTTTTGTGTTCAGATATGATGCCTATTTCTCTTCATTTTTGAGTTTTCCCTTCTTTAGTGGTGCACTTTAATTTATGCTCATTTAATGCAATTCTTTATAAGTCACGATAAAAGTATCCTGGATCATGTTCGTATCAGAGAAGTCATATTTGAATTCAATTGTTGAGTGTGAATGCTTACTAGGGACAAGCATAAGCATATTAAATGAACTTTTAATACTTTCAATATTGAATTTGGTTGTGCATCCCGAAGGAAGAAAATGGCAGAAGAGGACAAGCGTGATGACCAGGAGAGAAATCTTCACATGGTATTTTATCGCATGTCAAAAATAGTCGAACAAATGTATGGAGACTATGAGAAGAGGATGAAGAAGAAAATGAATAAAAAGGAAGCACATGAAGATGATGATGCTTCGGTAAACCAAGGGGCTAGAGGAGATCCTCCTGAGCCTCTTTGTTCACCTTCAAGTTCTACTTCTTCTTCCTCTGAGCATTCTCACCATTCTCATCATTCTAGCCATAAAGCATCTTTTAAGAAACCATTATTAAAGCTTGATGTAAAAATTGCTTTACCTATGTTTAATGGATATGTTAATCCCGAAAAGATATATAATTGGATCCCACAGGTTGAAGTGTATTGTCATATCCAACATATTGATGAAGAGGAATTTAAAGTACAATTGGATTCTCTTTGGTTGGAAGCCACCACTCTCGTATGGTGGGAGAGAAATATTCGAGATAGAACTAAGTGTGGTAATCTTATTTCCTCATAGTCGTAATTTAAATGAAAGATAAGGAAGCAATTTTATCCATTAGGGTATTTACATCAAGCAATGATGGAATGGCAAACTTTAAGGAAAAGTAAAGGCCAAACTGTATGAATTTTCACGGAAGAATTTAGGAAGAAAGCTATTGCATTGAACATTCCTTTGGATTCTTATGAAAAATTCATGAATTATATTGGTGCACTTCACAGTTATATTCGTCATACTTTGATCTTGTTTAACCCCACTAGTCTTGGAAAAGTTTGTGTGCAAGCCACTCACCTTGAGAAAAGGGGGAAACATGTTCAAGAAGATCCCATGAAGAAACCTTCCAATCTCCCACATAAGAATTTTAAGAAGTTTAAAAGGAAGGACAAGAATACCGCCACCATGAAGAGAGAAGGATTAAAACCATCTTCCACTCATCGTAAGAAGAGCAGTCACGATGAAGAACACTATTGGAAACTGCATCCAGAAAATAAACCGAAACAATTCGGTGGAAAGGGGAAGACAAAGACCGTTGCTACAGTGCAACAAGATCTTGGTTCCAATTCAAGAGATGAGGGAAAAATCACAATGGTTGGAGTACAAGGTAAATATACTCTTCATGCTAGTTCAAGTTCCAATAATAAATCTCATGTTGATGAACGAAAGAGGAATGTGTTATTTCATATCAGAGTTGTATCTAAACATACTAATATAGATACATTATTTGATCTGGATTCCCAAGTAAACTTAATATCTGAAGCACTGGTCAAGAAAATGGGTCTTGAAATGAAACCACATCCAAAGCCTTATCCTCTTGGTTGGGTATGTGATAAAGAAAAACTTAATGTCACCAATCAATGTAGGATCAAATTTGTTATTACTTCAAAGTTGACTGATGAAGTGGATTTGGATGTTGTAACACTTGATATATGTGGAATAGTGTTGGGAAGCCCTTATCTTTATGATATAAAATCAGTCTTCTTTCTTCATGAGAACAAATACCACCTTAATAAAGGGGGAGTGGAATATATTGTTAGATCTCACAACATGAGGGTAAGTACCACACTTGTTAGTGAAGGGAAAATGAAAAGACTCATAAACACTAATAAGAGATATGTACTCATGGATGTTAGAGAGAAAAACGTCGGTACATTTGACATTCTCCAAGGGTGTGATCCATATCATAAAAAGGAATTAATTGATATTGTCTCTAAGTATGATGATATTTTTCAGGAACCAGATGGATTACCTCCTATGAGGGAAATCCAACACGAGATACATCTTTAGCAGGATTCTCCTCTTCCTAATGTGGGCATGTACAAGATGTCAGTTGTGGAGATGACAGAGACTAAGAACCAGGTACAGGGCTTATTGAATCAAGGGGTCCTTAGGCCCAGTTCATCTCCTTGTGGTTCTCCGATCGTGATGGTGACAAAGAAGGATGGCACATGGCGAATGTGTTTCGATTACTGAGCTTTAAAAAAAACACGGTGAAAAATCAATACGCTCTTCCTCGTATAGATGATTTACTTGATCAATTGAAGAATGTTGCTTATTTCACTAAGTTGTATTTGCGCAGTGGATACCATCAAATCAGGGTCACAAAACAAGATGCATGGAAAAATTCCTTTAAAACCAAACAAGGATTGTTTGAGTGGCTATTTGTGTCATTTGGGCTTTGTAATGCTCCGAAAACTTTCATGCAAGTGATGAATGATGTATTCATGCCTTTCCTAGATGAATTTGTGATTGTATATTTAGACGACATTCTTGTTTTTAGCGGGACTTGAGATGAAAATGTGACGCATGTAAAACAAGTATTGGATACTTTGCAAAGGGAAAAGCTATATGTAAAATTGTCTAAATGTGAATTTGGAAATATTGCATTTGTGTATTTAGGTCATATTGTAGGAGGACAATTGAAAATTGATCCTTCCAAAATTGATGTAATTCTAAATTGGCCTGAGCCAAAAAGTGTAACCGAAGTCCGAAGCTTCTTAGGTGCAGTCCAGTATTTGTGGAGACTCATTCCCAAATTCTTCTTTATAGCAACTCCTTTGCATGCCTTAACCAGTGTGAAGAACACTTTTTAGTGGGAAGGAAAACAACAAAAATATTTCTAACATTTTGAAGGAGAAGATAAGTACCGCACCAATATTATCACTATCGAATATTCAACAGGCTTCTAAGATCGAGACAGATGCCAGCGGATATTCCATGGGTGAAGTATTGATGCAATATTGTAAGCCTATCTTTTACCACTCTGAAACCTTTAACCAATTTGTTGTTATTTATCCTACATATGATAAATAGTTGTATGCATTAGTCCAGAGTGTAAAGAAATGGAAGCACTACTTGTTACGAAAGTAAAAAATCATACATATAGATCACCAACCCTTATAGTATATTCAAGCACAAACCAAACTGCAACAATCTCAAAACTACAGATGGATGGTTTTTCTACAACAATTTCATTTAGTAATCAAGTACAAAAAGGGTACAAGTAACAAGGTAGTTGATATTCTTTCTAGACCTCTGATTACTTATTCTATTATTTTGAAGAATAATTCTTTATCTCATGATATCTATGTAGAACAATATGCCATAGGTGAATATTTTAAAGAAGTGTATGTGAAGCTAACCCTTGGTGCACAGGTAGAGAACTATTTTCTATAGGGAAAACTACTCTACCATCTTGGAAAGCTATGTACTCCTACAAGTGAATGAGTACATGTAATACGAGAAGCTCACACTTCTCTTGTGTTTGGGAATTTTTGGGTAGGAAAAACTATGGCTCATTTGAAGATGTTTTGTTACTGGCCTCAAATGAAATCAATTGTAACTAAATATGTAAAGGGTTGTGTGATGTGTTCTACTTCTAAGGCCACTAATAGAAAATTGGGGCTATACTCACCACTTCTTGTTCCATCCCATTCATGGGAAAGTATCTCCATGGATTTTTTAGGGGGTTTACCAATGACCAAAGGGGCCATGATTATTTGTATGTTGTAGTGGATATGTTCATCAAGACGTGTATCTCGATGCCATGTAAAAAGATCACTGCTAAGAATACTACTAATCCCTTCTTTCAGTATGATTGGGTTCACTTTGGATTACCCACATCCATTGTCTTAGATTGAGATACTCGAATCCTAGGGGAATTTTGGACTATATTGTGGAGGATGATGGACACCAAATTGAAGAGGAGCATTTATTTCCATCCACAGATCAATGGAGAAACAGAGGTGGTAAACTGAACAATGGTACTTTTTCTTCAAGGCTACTACAACAAGCATCCCAAGTTATGGGATGAACATATACCCTATGTGCAACATGCATACAATCGAACTTTACATTCATCAACTCAAAGTTCACCTTTTGAGACGTGTTTTGGGTACCTACCAAAGGTTTCTTTAGACTTTATGTATGGGAGAGATGTTGATGTGAATGAAGAACTAATAGAGGACAGAGCCCGCAACTTCATCCAAAGGATCCAACATATACACCAGGCAATCAGGGAACAGTTGGAGAAAATTAAAGAATAGTATAAATCTCGACATGACTAGCATAGGGTTGATCATTAGTTCCAGGTTGGAGGCCGAGTATGGCTTCACATCAACAAGGAGATATTGAAGGGTGAAGGCAAGAAACTCAAACCCATTCATTATGGACCCTTCACTATCTTGGAGAAAAGTTGAACCAATGCTTTTCGTCTCGATCTTCAACCTTACATGCAGATTTACTTAGTTGTGAACCTTGAGAACTTGAAACTTCTTGAGCCTCCCATGATCATGGATCAAGATGGGGAAGTTTCAATAACTTTAGTTGATGAATTTTCACCTAAGTACTTGGATGAGTTACATGAATATATCATCCTAGATAGGAGGATGAGGACTTCATGCAGGGGTGATGTTGATTATGTTCGAGTAGGATTAAAAGGCACACATCCAAGCAAGGAAAAGTGGATAGAGAAGGAAAAAATGAGGGGACTCTTCCCTCACTTACATGTTTATTGATGAAATCTTTTGGTGGTCCAAAATCTCTTAGTGGGAAGGTGTGGTCCAAAAAGGATCCAGAGAAGGATAAGAACAACTCAGAACTCACAGAGGCAACTTAGGATGCTCAAAATGGCTCCAACAGACAAAGAAGGTGAAAAGATTCAAATTTCCCAAAACCAAGTGAAAATGGCATGATCACGAAGAGATCATACAAAGATTTATAAAGAAATAAATGGATCATCAAACAAAGTTATGTATTGAAAGATATTCACAATCAAAGGTTGGCCAACCTAGCCCAGTCAGCAGGGGATGAGTTAGGATCCATACAGATGACGTCAGTGTCTGTACAACACACATGGAAGGAGTAGGGAAGTGACACATGGCATTTTGAACTCAGCATGATGACGTTGCAGCACCATAGGCTGCCATGTGTCACCTAATTTTTGGTGTTTTGGATTGATCCTTGGACCAATCGGATTATTCCACGTGGTATTCTATACAATCTGTACGGCTGACGTGGCATGATTTTGTGGTGTGCTGACGTGACGTGATGACTTGGTAGGGGGTAGCATGGCCCAATGAGAGGTAGGCAGGAAATGCACAAGGACAACCTGTGAATGAATTTTGAAAACAAAATAGTTGGTGGGTCCACCAAATATGGCAAACCATGCCAACTATAGCCACAATTATATATCATTGGAGAAACTTATAGTGCCATTGATAAATATAGTGGAATGGACATACATTTTATACAAAATATAACAATTCCAAACCAAAATGGGAGTTCATGGGGATTGACCTCAGAACCTCCACCAAATCCTACGCCTTAATATGTCCGCCCCTAACCACTAGGTCACAAGTACCACATGGGGTATAACACTAGTTTTATTATTTAAAACGTGTATTCCCCCAACTACAAGGGGAGGAGGTGCGTGGACCGTATGACTTGTAGGGAACATTTTTCAATGCATGATACAATCATTATTGCAGGTTGCAGAGGGAACGAAAACTGAGACAAAATTATTCTTGGGCATGGGAGTGCCAGAGCTAGATTGAGGCATGGAGATAGTCAATTTTGGGTAATTCGACGCCACAAATTTATTAGTGTTGTTTGTTTTCTGATCTGAGCATTATTTATATATCTTGATTTCAGAATGAGGTATACTTATGTATTTTTCCAAATTCTTTTGCCGAGTTAATGAAAAATCCTACCCATTTGAGAGCACGACTCGAAGATGTAGCCCACTAGGGACGAACTCTGTTATAAATGTTTTGTGTTCAGATATGATACCTATGTCTCTTCATTTTTTAGCTTTCCCTTTATTAATGGTGCACTTTAATTTATGCTCATTTATTGCAATTCTTTAAAAGTCACAATGAAAATATCCTGGATCACTAAGAGAGGTAATCATCATGCCCTGATTACAATTAATTCCTCATTTGATTCATGGATTATAGATTCGGGTGCATCCCATCATATGTAAATGAAATAGGAAGTTTTATCTTCTTTGATTCCACGCTCAACACCCCCTATTCTCATGGGGAATGATACTCTAGTATAGGTAGAAGGAGAAGGGAAAGTGGAACTCCACAATTGAAGTTTTGAGAATGGTTTACATATTCCAAATCTTTCTATGAATCTTCTCTCAGTTTATCATATCACTCAGAAAGGTAAAAAGGTTTAATTTGTTGCACACACCTACCACACTTATAGTGGGGGTGAATGAGTGTGGGGATCTTTTCAAAAAACTTCTCTCTTACACAAAACTCATTAGTTAGCATTCAACATTTACTCATTACTCAATGCTATCATTTATAACTAGTTAGATGTGAACATATATCAACAGCATATATCAGCAACATATATCATTAATAAGTCATCACCACAAAGAACAGAAGATGTATGTATAATTTTCTTTTTATTGCAGACTACAATCCTTGGGGTTTATCAGCAACAACTGAATAAAGTACAACTCTACAAGAGCACCAGCTCTATATGCAAGACTCTGATTACATCCTCAGCACCAATTGAGATGAGGCAGCAATCCTCCACATATATCAATCTATCATAGGTAAGCGACCTATCAGTAGTGCAACCCGCATGTGTGCGCGCCATGGCTCACTACAGCTAGCGTATGTACATGGCCAATCTCTAATGCAACATGCGTATACTTCTGAGAAACTAGGATTTTGATTTTCTTCACATGCTCAGGTCCTCTGCAACCATAAAGTACATTCTCTTTTGTCTTTCACTATTCAAACTGAACACCAGCCAGTCACAACACATCCAAGCTCTCCAATAGCTTATTCATGCTTCTCAATCATACAAGATGAATGCCACTCAAACATGTGTAAACAACCAATATGATATAACCATCATATCAATATTGAATCATAAGAGTGATGCTCACTCCATCAACCAACTCAAACCACATCATAATAGCCATACCAAGAATGCCTTAAGAATTCACTAAACAAACTAGAATATCCATCAAGACAATAATATCACCATAGCAGAATATTTGTGACAGATCTGAGCCCATAGAGTGCATATCTGGAACATGCTTCAGTCTTCAATAGTTAGTTATCATCTCAAACAAAAATCTTCATGACTTTATCCACTGTACGCACCCTGTCTTCATACAACCAACAAGTGTACGTGCTCTGGCTCATTACAACCCGCGTATACCTTAGAAACTAGGGTTTCTAAATATCCAAGACTTTTTCATCAAGATCTCATACATTTCTAAAACTTTGATGTGTCCATGAGATCCTCCTCATGCTCTCTTTCTTAGAATAGATCTTCAATCATGCTCAAGATATACACACAAAATATACACAGGATATACTCCCAAAATGTTCTTCAAAAATGTACTTGTCACAAAAGACCCTAGCCTCTTATTTATAATCTTCATCTTCTAGATCACTTAACCCACTTCTAGGTCACTTAACCCATTTCTAGGTCACTTAACCTATTTTCCTTACTTTAGGGTTAACCACTTTCCATAAATAGAAAGTTCTCCATTACATTATCATTGAAATATTCCTCCTTGATTTTGTCACCTTACTTTAATATTTAAATAATCCTTCTTGATTTTTTCACTTCACTTTATCATTTAAATAATAATTTCTTCTTCTCAAGAACTTTGACTTCTTTGACCTTATGGGGCTTCAAGCCATCATATGGGGGTCTTCCAACTTCGTAGGGCCATAACTCTCAAACCGTGAGGAGTTATGTGAAATTGCACATACCATCGGGAATGGCATGACAAACACTATCCATATAGGATATTTTCACCAACAAAATCACTGATCTGCATCTCATTATTCCACATACAAGCATGGGTTCTCTCAACCACAACTCAACCACAAAGCGTCTTCCCATGAGGGATTTCACCATAAGGGGACCACTTTGGAGTTCATCCATTTGTACTTATTATCAATCATGAAAAAAATAATGAGTCATCTTTACATCAAATAAACTATGCATCATATATCAAAGAATCCATCTTCATCATGTATCAATGACAACTTATTGATCCATCTTCATCGATTGGTTTCCACTTGATATCTATCATTCTCATCAAGAAAAATACATATACATTGTTCATCAATCATCAANTTTCTTTTTATTGCAGACTACAATCCTTGGGGTTTATCAGCAACAACTGAATAGAGTACAACTCTACAAGAGCACCAGCTCTATATGCAAGACTCTGATTACATCCTCAGCACCAATTGAGATGAGGCAACAATCCTCCACATTTATCAATCTGTCATAGGTACGCGACCTATCAGTAGTGCAACCCGCATGTGTACGTTCCATGGCTCACTACAGCTAGCGTATGTACATGGCCAATCTCTAATGCAACATGCGTATACTTCTGAGAAGCTAGGATTTTTATTTTCTTCACATGCTCAGGTCCTCTGCAACCATAAAGTACAATATCTTTTGTCTTTCACTATCCAAACTGAACACCAGCCAGTCAAAACACATCCAAGCTCTCCAATAGCTTATTCATGCTTCTCAATCATACAAGATGAATGCCACTCAAACATGTGTAAACAGCCAATATGATATAACCATCATATCAATATTGAATCATAAGAGTGATTCTCACTCCATCAACCAACTCAAACCACATCATAATAGCCATACCAAGAATTCCTTAAGAATTCACCAAACAAACTAGAATATCCATCAAGACAATAATATCACCATACCAGAATATTTGTGATAGATCTGAGCCCATAGAGTACATATCTGGAACCTGCTTCAGTCTTCAATAGTTAGTTATCATCTCAAACAAAAATCTTCATGACTTTATTCACTGTACGCACCCTGTCTTCATACAACCAACAAGTGTACGTGCTCTGGCTCATTACAACCCGCGTATACCTTAGAAACTAGGGTTTCTAAAGCTCAAAGACTTTTTCATCAAGATCTCATACATTTCCGAAACTTTGATGTTTCCATGAGATCCTCCTCATGCTCTCTTTCTTAGAATAGATCTTCAATCATGCTCAAGATATACACACAAAAGATACACAGGAGATACTCCCAAAATGTTCTTCAAAAATGTACTTGTCACAAAACACCCTAGCCTCTTATTTATAATCTTCATCTTCTAGATCACTTAACCCACTTCTAGGTCACTTAACCCATTTCTAGGTCACTTAACCTATTTTCCTCACTTTAGGGTTAACCACTTTCCATAAATAGAAAGTTCTCCATTACATTATCATTGAAATATTCCTCCTTGATTTTGTCACCTTAGTTTAATATTTAAATAATCCTTCTTGATTTTTTCACTTCACTTTATCATTTAAATAATAGTTTCTTCTTCTCAAGAACTTTGAATTCTTTGACCTTATGGGGCTTCAAGCCATCATATGGGGGTCTTTCAACTTCGTAGGGCCATAACTCTCAAACCGTGAGGAGTTATGTGAAATTGCACATACCATCGAGAATGGCATGAAAAACACTATCCATCTAGGATATTTTCACCAACAAAATCACTGATCTGCATCTCATTATTCCACATAAAAGCATGGGTTATCTCAACCACAACTCAACCACAAAGCGTCTTCCCATGAGGGATTTCACCATAAGGGGACCACTTTGGATTTCATCCATTTGTACTTATTATCAATCATGAAAAAAATAATGAGTCATCTTTACATCAAATAAACTATGCATCATATATCAAAGAATCCATCTTCATCATGTATCAATGACAACTTATTGATCCATCTTCATCGATTGGTTTCCACTTGATATCTATCATTCTTATCAAGAAAAATACATATACATTGTTCATCAATCATCAATAAATCAAGCCTATAAATCAATCCATTGACATCAATCAATCACTTAATCACTTGACATCAATCAATCAATCAAACCATTGGCATCAATGACAACATGATCCAACAATCACCCCCTTTGGCATTGATGGCAATACCAACATTGATGTCAACACCAATCATTGATGTAAACATGTAGACACGACATGCTCTACATCAATAGTCATCAATCATATCAATATGACTATATGTCCCCATTACGAAACATCAATCACATCAATGTGACCATCTCTCCCCCTTTGACATCAATGGAAAAGGGCTATTCTCCTCTTGGGGTTGCTCCTCTGCTTGAATTCCTTTGATCTTTCTTTGAATAGTCTCTCCCCTTTTTTAACAAGGGATATCACTCTGATGCAATGTTGTAGATACATTTCTCATACTCCCCCTATGACCATTGCTCCCCCTGGAACTATGCCTTTGTGCTCTTTCTTCAAGTATATGGCTCTTTTATCCTCCTATAATCATGGGAAGAAGAATGACTCCCCCTATGGGCATGTCTCCCCCTATTTTCTCTAGAATATGAACAATATGCTACCATATAATGATTCTTAGACCTGTTTATGCATCAAACTCATGCCATACCAACCATCATGAAACAAAAGATATGTCAATAATAAAATAGGGAATAATGAGTAGAACATCACCCAAGTACATCATGTACCAATTGTGTGCCTATCATGCACAACACCCATGTACATGAACATCATACAATGTGCCATAAGATATCATCAATGTATCAACCATATGCCTTGATCAACATTCCATCCATGTGCATCTACCAATATGCCAACCATGTGCATCTACCAATATGCAAAACATGTGCATCTACCAATATATCAATCAAGTGTCATGATATGTCTCCACCATGAACTAAGTGCCACAACCAAGTGTTATATCACCAAAGATATGTATCTACCATGAACAAAGTGACGCAAACATGAATCTCAAACAAATACCAATTGTTGTGCTAATCAAGTAATATCAATGGTGTACTATCATCAAGCATATGACATCTATGAGTGTACCAAACATTCATATCAACATGTATCGCCACCTATACCAAGAAAGTACATCAACCATGCACCAATACCACAACATGATGAATCCTCATACATGTATGCCAAATCCTCCATAAAATATGTGTCAATCAAACTGCTAGTAGGTGCATCTACCAATGTACCAATCATGCATCAACTATAGATCAAGCCATGACTCATGAATGATGTACAACATGTTCACCTCATCAAATTTCCATCTACATGTCCCAATATGTATCCTATTCATATGCCAAATGCATGCACCAAGATATCCAACAAGTAATATTTCAATAATACATCATAGGATATATCAATGAAACTCAAATATGCATCATCCATGTACCCCAACATATCATCCTCAATCCTCCATTTACTACAAAAAATACTAAGGATCCATTAATACATTTACTAGTAGTATGCTTCAATAGATCAATGACATCTCTAGCTAGCATCATCCTGATATATCACATAACCAAGGTTCCATAACTAGCATTGCTCTTCAACAGAAAATGCATCAATCCATACTCATGGGTTAGTACCATGCATCCAAGATGGCCTTTCTTTATTTTTATCATCACATTACATAATCCAATATAGAATCATGAAAACTTGTAGAAAATAGTGTCAGAACCTGCAACAAATAATGTCAAACCTTGAAATAGAGTGTTATACCATCACATTAATCTGCAACCCATGTGCATTGCCTTTTTCCCAAGGATTTACCATATATATGTGTCATGTTTCACAGACATCTCGCATATGTACATGAACTACTCAAGGTCAGTCTGCGTATGTACGCGATATTTACCACTATCACCCACGTACACTTCAGTAGATGACACACTTGAGCTTCCCTTTAGTCTTCCATTTTGTTTTGTTTGCGCAGTCGTCTTCACCCACTTCTGAAGGTGTCCCTTTTTTTCAGAACTTGAGCTTTGAGCTTCCATATTTTCAAATATGTCTCCCTTCCTTAATTCATTCCTTCTTCTAGTCATGCTATATGAAGTCCTCATCTTGGACTTTCTTCTTGTGTTCCAACACTCTTGGGATTTGTGGCCAAATCCACTACAACTGTAGCATATAATGGTGTTACAGTGAACAACAATGTGTACTAATTGATCACATCTCCAACACCTAATGGTGTTATTAAATATTCTTTCATTTCTCCTTGCATAAGATCTGCACCCCAAAGCTTTGTGACCATATTTATTACATGAATAACAATGCCCATGAAAAATACTTTCATACCTTTTCTTTGGTGTCAATTTTCTTTGAGTTGTAAAGGTAGCTTCTTGATGTCTTTATTTCTTAGTTCTTTTGAAACTTTCCTTACCTTTGGATGGTTGAATTTCAACCTTTTCTTCCTCCTTTACTTCATGCTTATTTGAGGTTCTTGCTTCAGCATGTGCAACTTTTTCTTTGTAAGCAAGACCTGATTTATCATATGGTGATCTTCGACTTTCCAAGATCTCATTCAAGATTAGTGAGCTATTCAAGAATTTATTTGACTTCTCCACTTTATTTCTAAGATCAACAATTTTAGCTTCTAACTTACAACATGACTCTTCCTTTTTATTTATTTGATTCTTCAAAAGTTCCTCTATCCTTTTGGCTTCTTCAATTTCAGTCTTCAGATGGACAATAGTTTCAAAACTTTTTCTAATCTCATAATCTACCTCCCTTTCTTCTTTTTCATTCTTTAGTGTTGTGGTCTCTTCTTCCTTTTCTTCTACTTGAGTCTTATTACTCTCCTTTTGTTCCTTGAGAATTTCCTTTAACTTCAAGATGTGCTTTTGACTCTTCTTAAGAAACTTTTTAGTGTTATCCGAAATATAGCTATATTATATATAATAGTGATCATTTCCATATTCGTATAGACCCTCTTCAATTTTCTCTTTAAGCTCCAATAGTTTTTCTTCTACTTCTTCCATGGGATAACAATCAACTAATTTTATCCAAACTACTTCTAGATATTCTTCACTAGTAGAGAAAAATTCAACATCATCACATTTTGAATTATTGTAATCAAGGGTTTGTGGAGATTCTTTACCTTCATTTGAAATGTCTTCAAGATCTTCCTCTTTGACAACATCACATTTAGAAATAATGCAATCAAGGGTTTTTGGAGATTCTTTACCTTCATTCTTTTTGATGGAGTTGTCTTCAAGGTCTTACTTTTTCTTTGATATGTATCCTCTAGCTTTAGCCATAGATCCTTGGCATAAGTGCATTGTGCCATTCTCTCTTTGATAGGGATTGAGATTCCACTAAGAATGGTCTTGAGAGCCAATGCATCATTCTTATTTCCTTCCTTTAGAGATGCAAAATTTGATTTGTTCTTCAATGAAACTAATCCACCAATGGCTTCCTTCCAACTATTTTCTCCCATTTCCTTCAAATGTACTCTCATCTCTATTCTCCAAGTAGAATAGTTTTCCTCATCAAGGATTGGAAATTGTTCACCCATTTGTGTGTTTGTGGATCTCCTTCAATTTTGTTAAGATTGTAGTGAAGGCCCCACTCTGATACCAATTGTTGGACACACCTACCACATTTAGAAGGGGGGTGAATGAGTGTGGGGAGATTTTCAAAAAACTTCCCTCTTACACAAAACTCATTAGTGAGAATTCAACATTTACTCATTACTCATTAATGTCATTTATAACCAGCTAGATGTGAAAATATATTAGCAGCATATATCAGCAACATATATCATCAATAAGTCATCACCACAAAGAACACAAGATGTATGTACAATTTTTTTTTTACTACGGACTACAATCCTTGGGGTTTATCAACAACAAATGAATAGAGTACAACTCTACAAAAGCACCAACTCTATATGCAAGACTCAACATACATACTTAACACCAACTGAGATGAGGCAACAATCCTCCACAAATATCAATCTATCACAAGTGCATGACCTATCAGTAGTGTAGCATGTGTGTGTATGCACCCTGGCTCACTACAGCCAGCGTATGTACGCGGCCAGTCTATAATGAAGCATGTGTATAATTTTGAGAAAGTAGGGTTTTTCTTTGCTTCACATGCTTAGATCCTCTGCAAC